>WBNM01027978.1:182077-336998 GCA_013399055.1 Ramphastos sulfuratus | reverse complement strand
TAAGCTTCTCGTTAACAGTCGGGGGAAAGCTGGCCATCTACGGGGACGCCCTTCGCACCGCCTCGAATCTGCAAGCGAGAGGAACCGTCGCTGGCGGGACGCAGGCACTGGGACAAAATGGCGGCGGCGGCGCCGGGATGTAGCGCGGCGGGGAGGGGCGGGCGGGACGCGCCCTCGCTCGCTCGCTCCTCCCGCTGGCAGCGGAGCCTGCGGCCCGGAGCTGCCGTGCGGCCTGCCCCACGAGCTCAGCCCCTTGCCCTGCCCTGCCCTGCCCTGCCTTGCCTTGCCTTGCCTTGCCCTGCCCTGCCCTCCCCCCGCGGCGCCGCCCCNTGCCCCCGGAGCTCAGCCCCCCGCACAGCCCTGCCCTGACCCCGGAGCTCGGCCCCCTGCTCAGCCTCCCGCACAGCCCTGCCCTGCCCCCGGAGCTCAGCCCCCCGCTCAGCCCCCTGCCCTGCCCTGCCCTGCCCGCGGAGCTCAGCCCCCCGTCCTGCCCTGCCCGCAGGCTATCGCAGCCGGTTGCGCTTGGCCGGCCGTGCCCGTGGTCTCGTCCCGTTCTGCGGCCCTGCGCCGCTTGGCTCCGGTTCGCGACACCCTGCAGCGTGGCCCCGGGGCCTCGCCCTTTCCCCACGCCGCTCGGCCTCTGCCTGCCTTGTGCGCCCCGCGAGGTCCCGCGTTCCGTGGGCGGGGGGGTTCCGAGCAGGCAAGCCGTGAGAGGCAGGCAGGCTGCGGGACAGGCGGAAGGCAGCCCTCGGGCGGGAGGGAGACGCTGCCGGCCGGGGACAGGCGGCAGGGCTGGGGCCGCGGTGCTGCTCTAGCAGGGGCTGCAGTTACACATTACAGCAGCATCTTCCAGCTGCATCCATGCCAAAAGATGAGTCACATTTCGCTATACAAAGGAACTAAATCTGCAGGGAGTTGGCTCCCTCGAAACCTGGAGGCTCACAGTAGGGAGAAGTCACTGGCACCCCCCAGTACCACTGTCAAAAGTCTGTTCGGGTCGAATGCTGTCGGAGCTGCACGGAGGAGGTTGTGTTGAGACTGGAGAGCCCTCGGCTGGGATAAGAAGTGTTCTTAAGTTGCTTAAATGGCCATCCAGCAGCAGACGTTCCTGATGCAGTGAGTTAGACAGAGGTGGCCTCCATTATCTTAGGCCAGGTTGTGACACCCTTGGTGTCTGTTGGAGCGTGGGGCTGAAGGCAGCAGGGAACCCAGAAAGAGGTCAGAGGCTCTGTGACTGCTGCAGGACAAGTGCGTGGCAGTGACTGCACTTGATCCCATAGTCCCTAACCAGGGGCTGGAAAACTGCTGGGAGCTTCCTACACTTACACTCTGATGTTTCTAAAGGTGGATGGTTCACCATGGAAATCCAGCCAGATCTGGTTCACAACAGAGTTTTACTGCTGAGTGGAGTTGTTTATAAACCACTTGGAGAAAGAGACCCTGAGGCCACCTCATTCTGTGTGATTCTGTGTTGATCTCTCTGTTGCCCTGTCCTCTTCCTTGCCCCCTTTCTCCTCTTACACATCTAAGTTGTGCCTCTCTTCTAGCCTAGGTGGCACTTTCTTGCCCTCTCTTTGGACTTCAAAAAGGACACAGCAGGCTAATTAACTGCAGACAGTAACTCTGACTCCATTCCAGTGCAGTGGCCTGGCTGCCATAGCTGTATGGATTTGCCTTTCAGCTCTACCAACATCCAGAAATTACCTTGACGTGAGCAAGACCAGTGAAGCGTTTTTTAAATCACATAGTGAGGCAAGGTCAAAGACAGGAGCAGGAAGAAGCTCTGAATATTCTTGGTGGTCCAGACACCAGCAAGGATTAGCACTGGTTTGTACAAACTCTCTCAGCACATCATAGCACCGATTCGGCACAGTACTTTCTAGCAGCATAATCCTGTGGCTGCTCTATCAGTCCTCTGCCTGCAGATGGACCAGCCCTAAGCAGCTATCTTCACTTAATCCCTCAACAACTTCTTACACCAAGGCAGGTTTGTAGCCAGTGAGTATTGTGAAATGCTGCTTTGGAGTTACTCATAAGTTGTGAATGCTTGAACCAGGCCAACTCATAGCTGAGGTGAGTCACTTTGTAAGATTTCTCCTGAGGGTTTCAGCCTCACGTATGGCCAGAGCAAAGCTGGGTTCTCTTTGCTTACCTTGGGGGGGCTCTTACAGCCAGGGAGAGATGGCAGTGAGTTCTGCAGCTTGGCAGAAGTGACACCATGCTGCTGGTAAATTTGTTCTTTCTGTAAGTCTCTGTGTTTCTGTGAGTCCTGTTCCAGTAGTTGGTGCTTCTTGAGGACTGTGCTTTCTGCTCATTAATGTGAAAGATTGGAGGCCCAAGAGAGATGATTAGCTCATTTAGTCTGGTCTTGGTATTACAGGGGAGTATAGTTTAATCTGATTTAATGCCCCCTCAGCCAGTGAGGGGCTCCAGCAGTTATGCTGCTGTTCAGCCTTTACAACACTGGGCCCCAAATGCCAGGTTTTGAACTTCCCTGTCCATGTGTCCTGACGTGTCTCGTGCAGAGGCAAATTGTGATCTGTGATTCCTAGGTTTGTACAAGCTTATTAGAAGTTGTTTGGTGCCACAGGCTCTCCTGAAGATGTTACAAGCACTTTTCATGCCCAGCTGGAAAGGCTGTCGTCCTGTGCCTGAAGCCAGAGCAGGAGAAGTGGAGAGCTGGATTCTGTCGTTGGCAAGCTACCAACTCAACTGATCTGGTCAGTAAAACACATCTTCCTAAAATTCAGTCAAAACTTGAGGGGATAAAGAGTCCACACTTTCCTTTCTTGGCACCCCTGTTGTGTTTATTTTCCTTGTAAGTGAGCCACACTAAGATGATTTTCTTCACTGGTGAGGCATAGCTGTGGAATCGAGGGTGGCACCAAGCTGCATACCCCACACAGTCACATGCAGCAGGGGCCTGCAAGGCTGCATGAGTGACTGGAGGCTGATTTATGTGTTTTCCATTATCTTCCTTTATGGGTGCAGCTGCCAAGTCTGCACAGTGCACTTCAGCTGGGAAGCTAATAAACCCAGAGCCATCTCTCTCCATCAAGACTTCACACACTGTAGTAAGCTTTCACAGATGAAAGGACTTTTGTTGTCTGCCTGTCTTGGAAATACTTTCCAAGGTCCAGGTTACAGAGCTTTTTCCCCAGGCTGCTGAAGTGCCAGGATCTGCTTGTTTCACATTCTTGTGCTCTGACACAGTGAGTGCAGTTACACTCAGCTTGTCTGGTTCTGCTTCTCCTTTTAAAAACTGATTTCTAACTCTGTGCTTCTTAACCAGCTTCAGTGAAGTCTTTTTGACTCAGTCAGCCCTTAGCCTGGACTAGGAAAGCCATGAGAAATGAGTGTGTATCCCAAGTAAGGAACTATGCTGCTTCTATATTCACTGAGTTGGGAGCTGTTTCCTCTTGGTAATGTTATCTGGCTGTGTAAAATGAGCCTAGGTGTTTGCTTCCTGCCTTTCCTGGCCACTAGCTGCTTGCAAGACTGGGCAGCCTGTGTGCTGTGCTGCATTCCCATTGCTATGGCTTCCTGCTGGAAGGCTTCCACCACGGAAAGGCAGCTCGTTCTGGTTTGTGAACTCTGCTGGAGATCAGCACTGAATGTAGATCACAGTGGCTGTGCAAGTTCTGCTCACTGTGCTGGGCCTCACTCAGCTTGCACAAGGCACCCCAGCAAGGTTGCTCTGCTCAGGGACCTCCACGGCGCTTGGCTTCTGGGAGTTGTGGTTGTTAGGATTCCAGACAGACCTCAGGGAGCTGGGGCAGCACAGGGAGTGTAAGAACACACAGCAGAGGACTGGAAAAGCTCATGGTCCTTTCTCAGGCTCACAAGTAATGCCCTCCCTCTTCTTACAGTTGTCATCCTATAAAGCATTCCTGATAACTGGTAGCTGAGGGAACAGTTGAGGGCAGTCACACCAGGGCCAAGGCAGCTGATCTGTGCAGCAGTGCATGCATCTTGGTGGTCTGGCTAGCACTGAAATGATGCTATTTATAGTCTACACTGTTAATAATTCACAAGCTCCTGTTTGTTTTGAGTAGCCTTCTTGGGGTGGAGAAAGTTCTGCATGACTTTGTGGAGACAAAAGAGAAGGTGAAAGGAAAAGCCAAATGGGAAGAATAAAGAGAGGGCGAAAAAGAGACAAGGGGGTCGCAGTGAAGAGGATGGTGAGCAGCAGAAAAGCTAGAGAAGGAAGTGCTCTCAGAGTCCCAAAATTGGTTAGCTGCTGATATGGGCACAGTCCGTGCTGGAAAACTCAGCACTGAGTGTCTCAAGATTCCAGGGACCTGGGGAAGCAGCAAAAGCTTTGAGGGGCTGAGCCCTTACCACTGGGAGTGGCATTTGCCAGCACAGCCTTGGCTGAAGGGTGACCTTGTGGGTACAGACCTGCACTAGGAGCATCAGTCTGTCCTGCATGACCTCCCCTTTGGGCTTTCTTACAGCAGTTGTCACTGCCAGGTCCTGTCTGTCCTCAGAGTAGAGGAGCTAGAGCTCTAAAATGAGCTCTTAGGTGGCTGAGAGAGGAAGGTGCCTTGTGCTCAGCACGTGCAGGCCTTAGAGCTAATCTTCCCTAAGAGGAAAAAAATGTAAAGAAGGATGGATTATTGACATGCAAGAGAACCTAACAAAGGTCCAACTCTAACAAGATGAGATTTTCAGAAGCAGTGAGGGTTGTGTGCTCAGTGCTTACTGAATTAATGGGTGAAAAAAATTCCTTTGTCTCTTTGAAAAGCCTTAGCCCCAAATGGTGGGTAATGGATTTTCCAAGCAGTGCTCAGATACCACCAAAGGTCAGCAGGAAGTGGGGGTGGTCCAGGTGACAGCCCTGCAAGGTGAAAAGTTAAAAAGCTTGGCATACAAATAAAGCAACACCCTAAAGCTGTGAAGAGTGTAGCAGACCTTGTGCAGGGGGCTTTGCAGTTCCATATCCTGCAAATACTTCTTAAAATCTAAGCAGTCTTTGTCCCTCTCAGTCTGTCTCTGCCACCCCTGCTCTAGTGTATTCCTTGCCATGAAATGCTGCTGTGAAGTTTCAGCTGTTACAGTCTGAACAGAAAAGGCAAAGAGTGGCTGTGGGGGAAGCTGGGGGAAGCAGGGAGCTGCAGGCACATTTGCAGGGTCATCGTGGAGCAGCCAGGAGCATCATCCCTGATTTCCGCACAGACACCTCAGGCACTAGACAAGACTGCCTCCCATAGTGGAATTCTGAGCTGTCATTTCTCTGTCCCCTTCCCCCTCACTGCTCTGTAGCTTGTTCCCTGCTCAGCATGAACGTCAGAATTAGTTTTCTCTCACTGGTCACAAACTGATGCTCGCCTGGGACCAAAGGGGTTAGTCTGCAAAGGCCTGCTAAAAGAGTATGCTGTGGAGAAGCTGCACAGATGGAATAGCAGAGACAGACTGCACTGATGCTTTTCTCTGCATTCTTTTGGTCTGTTTAGGATAACTTTTGGAGCACATCTTTGGGTATAATAAGCAGAGCAGATGGCTGGGTGGTGACTCCAGGGCCCTGGTGATGGGTAGCTGCACTGCAATACAGGAGACAGAGGCTTGGCTTTATTCCTTTTGGGTTCAGAACTGTTCCTTCTCTGCAAGCTGGCTGTGGGTACCTTGTAAGGGAGCTGCTTTCAGAAAGATCTGTGCTATATTTACTCACTGAAGTTCCAAGAGCTGTTATCTCAGATGGCTGAAGGTCATGCTGAGAGTTGTGGACTTGAACTGGCCTAAGCAAGGATAGCAGCAAAGGGTCCCTGAATCCACACCCTAACAGCATCATCTCAAGTATCACTGACCTCTGCCACACAGCTATTTCACTTCTTTAAAACAGCCCTTCTGCAGCATGTTAGCTTTCTGTGTTCCTCTCCAGCCTGCATTTTCTCTGACCTCAGCTCCCATTGGCACAGAGGTGTCCAAGCTGCCTGCAGGAGGGGCGGGTGGCTGGCAGGAGCAGGCAGGCTGCAGTGTTTCCCTCTGATGTGAGCTGACATTCATTTCCTCTCTGCACTGAAAAATGGCACTGAGCTGGTTTGTATTGCCTTGGCTTCAGCTCCCCCACTCTGCTCTGTCATTCTATCTGCTTATTTACAAGGGTGCAAAGCACCAAGTCTCTCATTATGACCAGGGCTGAGAATGTTCTAATTGGCTCATTAAAACCAGAGAGGATGCAAGGCCCCGTGGCCAGAGCATGGGGTGCAGAGTCAGAGGCACTGGCTTCTCTCCCTAACTGGGCTGCCTCCTCTGAAGTGAGTTTGAGTAAGTCATAGAATCATAGAATCAGTCAGGGTTGGAAGGTACCACTAAGATCATCTAGTTCTACCCCCATGCCATGGCCAGACATAAACCAAACTTAAATACAACCAGCTGAGTTCTGGAGTGGTAGTAGTGCTCCTGGACAGAGCTGCTAAGTCTGTGAGAACTGAAAAACACATACAGGTGAATAGTTATTTGGTGGATTAGTTTCTTGTCTACCCTGCAGATTGAGAAGCCTCCTGCACCCAAGCACCATGAGGGAGTAACAGAAACTAAGGCAGAAGTGTTAAACAATAGAAAGTCAGACCTGGTGACATGCTGGGATGTGTGTGGGACAGGGACTGTGCCCTTCAGCAGTTGCTGTCTGCCATTTGACTGAGTGCAGAGACAGGGGCTGAGCAGAGTCCAGTCCTGCCCTGCTTCCTGTTGAAAGCAGATGAAAGAAAGTCAAAGCTTCAGCACCAGCCTCTTCTCTCCTGCTGTCTCCTCCTGCCACAAAGCAGCCCAGGCAGGCAGCCCAGAAGCTGTGTGAGAGATGATGCCTCTTGGTCCCCTTGCCAGCACAGCTGCAGACTCCAGGCGGACGTGGCCAAGCTCTTGTTTGGCTTCAGTCCCCTCTGGTTTTTGTTTGCTTTGCAGACTTGCTCCCCTTTCTTCCCCAGAATGCCAGGTCCCTAATTTGACTTCCACCTTCAGAGCACCGAGGTCTGGCTGGCAGGACTGACCAAGCAGCTGAGCACAGAGGTGCTGTCAGGTGGGACAGACCTGCTGTGAGGACATTCATTTCCCTTTGATATGCTGGAGGAGGATCTGCCCAGATCTATCCAGAACTATTTAGATCTGATGTTGCCCTGTGACAGATTGATGCTGACTGCTTATTCTTCTGTCCTGATTCTTGTTCCCTGCTCCTGCTAAGCACAGCACAGTTAAATATTCCAGCTGGAGAGGAGAAGCTGGGGCAGAGGCCCTGAATGGGCAAGGCAAGGCCAGGAGGAAGCAGAGTATGTCCTGCAGCCCTCCCTTCAGGACTTGCTTGTGCTTGGGGTAGACCTGGAGGCAGAGGCTGTTCTCATCCTGGCTCAGCAGCATGCACTGCCCTGGAGGGGGTATTTGGTAGGTAGGGGCTAGGAGAGCTGAGTGTCCTAAAGCAACCTTTCAGAGCAGAAGCACTGCCTCTGCAAGTGCTGTGGGATGTGGGATGTGCTCTCTCCTGTTGGATGAGATCATGCTCAGCCAACAAGAGCTGGAGCTGGGAAGCTGATGTGAGACCAGAGGAATGTCAAAGCAGTCACAGAACAAGTCAGGGGAAGGGCTGACTCTGAGTGTAAGGGAGAAGAAGACAGCAGGGCACGTCTAGGATGGTTCCAGTCCCATTTCATATTCTGTGTAAATGGGAAATAGCCTTTTAAAAACATCCCTGGCCTGGGGCAGAGACATAAAGTTGTGCTCAGCAATAAAGTGCTGAGCATGACTGCAGTAGGAAGAGCAGGTTTTGGGTTTTATGAACTCTGCGTTTTGGCACTGGACTAGCAGGGTTATGCAAACAGAGGGAAAAACCAACTGTGGGAAGGCTGCCATTGAGAATTTCAATAAATTGTCTATAAATCCAATTTGTGGAAGAGCAAGCTGAGTGCAGCAGGAGGAGTGCAGGGGACAGGCTGCCTGCATTCAGTAAAGCAGATCAATAAAGTAATGAGAAGAGAAAAAGGCAGCACGCTGGGGAATTACAGGGCTGACAGCTTCTGCCTGGAAACAGGAGGCTGCATTCCTGCTGTGGCAGGGTTGGGAAAGAGCAGGTTGCTTGTAGATAAGGGGTGTTTGCTTACAGATCAGAGACAGGGCTGAGCTGATAGGGAACCCAGCCTGCACATATTTGGGTGGGTTGCATCCAAGCCTGTTGGCTACAGGGGCTACAGAAAAGGTGAAGGATCTAAGAGAAATGGAGGCTCTTTGAAGCTGGAGGCTGGACAAAAATAATGTGTTGAGAACTCTCCTAGGCTTCATTTTGATGGGTTCTAAAAATGTTGGAAATAGGTAGAAGAGTGAGGGGAGAAAATGAGAGCTTGCTTGTTTGCAGCAGAGCCTTCTACATTTCACTGTGTGTGTGTGTCTGTGCCTGGTGAGTACAGAGTAAGGGTGGTGTAAAGGAGTCTTAAAGTAAATATTAGAGCATGAACTTGGATAAATAGTAGTGTAAAGACAGCTATGAAGGCAAACAAAAGCAATGCCCTGAGACACAGGGAAGAGGGAGCATTCTGGAAATCTAAGCCTGTCTCCAGACATGCACAGGAAGGACATGACCCAGTTCAGCACCCCACTGCATGGTAGAGTTTGGGCTGTAAATGCTGCTTTTCTGCCAGGCATCCTGTGCTGTGTTGGTGAGGACACTTTCTCCTCAGGAAACAATGACTCCAAAGATGGAAGGTTCACAGTGGCTCTGCACTGGTCACTTGGCACTGTTTTGTAGGTGAATGCACCAATTCAGACTGAAGACCAAGGATTTACCACAGGTTGTGTGGAACAGTCTCTAGAACACTCCAGGGTCCAGTGCTTCAACCCAGGGACTGTCCTTGCATCCCTGTGGAGGCTGAGGGCAGCAGCTGCATGCCCTGGGCACTGAGTGCACTGCCAGCAGATCTCATGGTGCAGCCTCATGGGGAATACACATCCTGTGCCACCTGCCACAGCTCACCCTGCAATTAGAAGGCTGCTGGCAGTCTTCACAGGAGTACAGGAGGCAGTGTTGACAAGAATTCTGCAACGTGAGGGCAGGTCTTAGATACAGAACCTTCCACTGATCTACTCACAAGTGACTAAACTCAACTTTTTGTTGCCATAGTGTCCAAACTAGAAGCTGCTGCTTACTGTTTATCCTCAACGCTGCTAAGCTCCAAGCCTGCCTTCTGCTAGAGACAATGCAGCTGCTCTCCGAGGACGTGGGGCAGAGGCAGCTTTCCAGCAGGAAGGGCACTGGTCTGGCAGCCAGGACACTGCCACTGTGCTGGTAGCTGCGTGGCTCACTTGCTGCATGAGCACCGAGCCAGCCCTGCCAGCTTCCTGTACTGCTGGTTGCCCTCTTGACTTTTGCCTGTTTCAGCTTTTAAGGTTGCAAGGAAGGGATTTCTTTTTCCTCTGTGTACAGCAGCTGCTATAAAGGGCTGCAGGTTTCAGTGGGAGTCCTTAGAAGCTGCTGCAGTGCCACAGCTGACTGTACAGTGAAGAGCTGTGGCACACTGCTGCGGGGTAAGGTGACAAAGCCATCACGTGGAGGCTGGGCAGACTCACTCATGCCCAGTTTGTGTCTGTGCAGCTTCTAGTCTGTAAAATGCAGTTATAATCTCTTCCATGCTGCTGTGATAAGGCCTTCAGTCTCACAAGACAGCTCAATCTGTGCCCTTTTGGTCTGTATTTGAAGGTTGTTCTGCCAGGACTGTGCCAAGAAAGGATGGATGTCACCTCTCTCTTTGTTTTTAACTTAGCTCAATCTGCCAGTGGAAGTTCTGATAAAGATGCAGCTACACAGCCGTAAAAGTGCACAGGACTGCCTCATGCTTTTGCTTTTCAAAACAGAGAGTCCTATAGCAGTGCAACTATTTCTGTGCATGGCAGGGACAGCTGAATTAGACACTTCCAGCCTGCCCCACACAGCAAAACGTTTGAAGTGCAATTCCATGACAGGATTAAGCTGGGGGAAGCTCTTTTGCTTCACAGGTGTAGCCTTGTCCTTTCTTACTGAGGCAGGAAGTATTTCTCCCTCCTGCCTTCTTTCTCCTTTCTGTTGGAACTGGCTTTTCCTGCCATACTACATACTCTCCAGAGAGCCTGGCATTTTCCCCTGCCCTTTGCAGCTCTGGAATGCTTTCTTCCTATTTCTCAATCCCTGTTACAAGGCAAGTAAGGCAGAGGTGGTGTCTTTGACTGCTGCTGTCAAGTCACACAATGGCATTTAGGAAGTCTGTGGCCCTGCAAGACTGCACCTGTGTTTCTCCTTAGGGTTTTCAAATAGCTGTGCTGTTACTTTTCTGTCCATCCTCTGCTTTCAGCTCCATTTAACAGCAACTCTGAACCGCTGCAGCAGAGGACCCCTTGCTGCTCAGCACCATTTGGAAGCCCAGCAAGCCTGCAGGTGTTGTATCCTTGGGGCAGGGCCATGGACCATCCATCCCAGCCACTCGATGTCTATTTCAAATAGTCTTTTTTCCCCAAATTTTATTTTAGAAAAGCTTGTGTGGGCTTCAGCAGCAGTTGGAATTAAATAGGGCAGCATAAGCTAATAGGATGACTCATGGAAAGGAAATAGAGCAGCAGCTGATAAAAACTCTTCAGTAACAAAGAGTCTTTATATTCATAAATTCATAGAGGCTATCATGGGACTTACAAAAGGTTGGTTAAGAAACAGAAAATTAAATTCCTGTCTTGAGATCCTCCCAGTTCTTACTTGGCTTTCCATCAGACACTTTCCCTCTTCAGTCCCTCTTGTACACCTGATTACTTAAGAAGAGAGAGGAAGAAGGGAAGGCCATCTGGGGTGAGCAGTCCAGGGGCATTTCTGCATGCTGCACAAGGTTCGTGAGTCGAAATAAGAGTCCAGATACCTGAGCTGTGAATGCATGCAGATTGGTGGGCCACCATTGACTCATACCTGTGGAAGCAAATCTGAGAGCAGCCACTTTGGCATTCCTGAATGGAGAAGGAGTGAAGTATGAATGCTCTTGTGTCAGCAGAGCTGCAACAAAAGACATACTTGATGGATGTGCTGATGCCAGAATCTGGCTCTGACACTATGGGATTGCAATCTAAAATCAGCTGAGCTAACAGAGAACTAATTCCGAAGTTAATGACACAGGATTTATATAGTGACAGAGGAAAAGTGTCAGGCCCAGGCTTTTGTTGTGCAAGTTGAGACTGGGTTTAATTTCACAGCTCATCTGAGTGATGAGCTTTGTCTGTGACCTGCTGGGTAGGTTTGGTTGGGTGTGAGCAGGCTGTGACACAGTGTCACAAGGCACTACACAAAGCTTTTTGAAGGCAACCACTTGAGCAAATGTAAAGAGACTTTACAAAGAGTCCTGCCTGCTGCAGTGGGGATGGCATCACTCAGAAGGAGCACTGCTTGCAGTGGAGACACTGCAGGTTGCACCTTGTGGAATGCAGAGTAGATAGGGACTGTAAAAAAGCTGGGAGGAGAGTGCTGAATGTGTCTTGTCCTGCAGAAACCAGACAGAGGATCCTGTGTGTTCCCAGGTGGGTGTACCCTTAGCTGGCTTTGCTACCAAGTGAGAGAGGTGTGCACAGCTAACAGGGTTTGCTTAAAAGGCATCCAACAGTAATGCTGTAAGATTTAAGAGGATGTTCTTAGATGGATGCAGACACAGTGCTGGAGAGCAGGAAGATGCCTGACAACAGGCAGTCTGAATGTACTAAGTGTGTAGCTTATCCAGCTTCTGGGAAGGGCTGGAAGGATGCTGGATGCTCTGGTCAGAAAAAAACTCTTTATGTGAGGCCTACCCAGAAAAACAACATTGAAAACCAGTACTAAAATGTTGCAGTACCAATGGGAAGTAAAAGTGCAATCACTTCTCTTGGAAGACTGAATCCAATGAAAACACCTTGCAGTGAAGGAGCACAAGGGGTTCATGACTGGCCTGCAGCTCTTGCCACATGTTGGTCTCTCTTGCTCTCATCCCAGTGACGCTCCAGACATGCAGCCTGCTTTCTCTGGCTAAAACTCCTGCCCTTTCTGTGACATCACCCAGAAAATATCAGTCAATGTTAAAGTCACAAAGTCCAGCTGGTGTCCTCCTCTCCTCTGTGGCCCCTGTTGTATGACAGACAAGGAACCAGAATTTTGGGGAGAGGAAGTGATAGCCATGAATTATCCTTTGGGGCAAAGTGATAATCTAGGCTGAGCTGATTACTCCCCCACAACAATTAAAATACTGCTTTATAATATTTAAATAACTTGACCTCTGCCAAGGACTAATACTTGGGCAAGGCATTGCTTGCTAGGGGATGAACAAAGTAGGCACACAAAATGATCTCACTCCTCTGAAGTTCCAGGACATAAACACAGGAGTGATTGTGATCATGCAAGCCTCACCTAGGATTTGCAAAGAGCTTCATTAGCCCTCGAAGGCAAAGTGGCAGACACTCACTTCCTAAGTCTTGATCCATTTCCAGAGCATGGCACAAGCCTCAGCTGCATGAAATTCCTTGAGGATATCTGAGCTCTCAGGATGTCCTGGTACTGGAGTGGTTCATTGCCTCAGCTCAGGTATCAGTATCAGTGCTGGCCTTGTGCATCCACATGAGATTTCTACTGGAACAGAAATATTTGCAGTTAGAAATTGTGCTACAATGGGAATGGTCCTTTCCTGGTTAGACCTCCTGGGCTAAATGTTGCAGTGTGACCATTCTGTAGAGAATCTCTGCTGCCTCTGAAGCATGCTCCAGCATGCTCTGATTGCTGGTAATCTGCTCAGATCTTTTGCTTGTTCTGCTCACATTTAGCAGATCCCACTGCAGTCAAGGAGGATCTGGGAAGCAGAGAATACAAAAGAAAATCCATGGCTTAATCTGCCAGAAGCAGTTTGTTCGTGTTTGAAATCTCCCCAGCACAAGGCAGAAGAGTCCATAAGATAACTGTCATGGGAAGGGCACACACCCACCACTCATCCATCCAACACAAAGCAGCTTCTCTTGGGTCAACCTTCAGGGCTTTCGGTGGCCTCTAATGCCCTCTAATGGACACCTCTGCTGGAGCGAGGTGCTCCTGGAGCCTGCCGAGGGGCCGAAGCCATCACCGCGGCGAGGAGGAGCTGCGGCGGTGCCAGGCAGGCTGCGCTCCTTGGGAGCCTGCCAGCTCTTAGATTAAACCCAGGTTTAAGGGGGTTGTAGCTTAGAAATATGAAGTCACCTTTCACCAAAACCTTGGCAGACTCCTTCCCTTCCTTCCCTTCCTCATTTACCTATTTGTTTAGCTTCAGTGAGGAAATCTTTTTGACGCTGATCCCGATTTGGCACATTTCCCCCGGAACAATGCCCTGTCCTGCAGCAACCAACCCCAAAGCTGTGCCAAGCAGAGGAAGGGATGCCTCTGGAAGGGATGCTGGAGCTCTGGACCAGAGCTGAGAATCAGACATGAGAAAGGACCACTTAGCATATTTGAGGCACTGCAGCGGTGCTCAACCAATGCTGGTGAAAATGAGAAAGTAAGGGGGGAGAGATGAAGAGAAGAAATCAAAGCACAACACAGAAGCTTCGGTGAGTAGGAGGGGGAGAATGATAGGTTAATAAATGAGTTGAAAATACTAAGTAAAGCAAAAGATAAAGATGTGGAAGGGGCAATCCATGTCCTCTGGCATGAATCCAAGACAAGTATCACCTCCAAGGGCCAGTTTAACCTCAGTAAAATTAAGGCTGGACCACCTGTAGGTGCTGTCCAGAAACTGAATCTGAAGAGCTAAAATGTATCAGGAAGAAAGGAAATGCTTAAGGCCTTCCAGCTGAGAAGTTGTGTTGTTAAATGGTGCTAATGACACATGCCCAACACCATTATGCTGCAGTAAAGGACAAAGCTTTAGAAAATTGGTATGGATTTCACTGCAGATCTGGCCAGGGCATTTTCTCTGTGTGCTTTGACTTTCTCATCTGGTTCCTCATCCTCTTACTCAGGCAAAAAGCAGAAGTGCCAGAATGCCTCCAAAGAAGTGATTCAGGTGGCATTTTTGGGCTTGACTAGAAACATCAGTGTCTGGAAATTCCATGAGAGGGACTCTTCCCACACAGACAAAGGTCTGACTTGCACTTCTGGTGGCTTGGTTCTGCAGGTCTTGGCAGTTCTAAACCAAGGCTGAGAGAGAGGAGAGGCTACAGCAGGGACCTTCCTCTTACATGTGACTCCTACCAGTAGTGCCACTTCGACAGGCACACTGGGGAATTTTCAGTGAGGAAAACCCATTGCCATTCCCACTAGAGCCTGACAAGTCTTTGTGGATGCCTCAGGCTGTCATTTCTTATTTTAGTTTACACACAAGCTTTAGGAAGTGGCATTGAGAAGCTCTTGCTAAAATGTCTTTTAAAAATTCACCGAAACAGCCAAGAAGGATGAGATGGTGAAGAGCTGCTAAAGAAATGGTGGCACAGCTCAGGAGGTACCTGGATCTAGGGGCCTTGGGATGATTTGTCTTGAAATAGGATCTCGGTGGCAGTTACAAACTGCCATATGTCTGCCTGTTGCAGGGCAGAACCTTCTGGGTTTTCAGGCAGCCCACAGGCTGGGGCTAGCACAGAAGCCAACAGCAGAGACACTCTGGGTTTTCTAGGAGAGCAGATCCCTTCCAGCAGAGTGGCTCTCGGGGTACTTGGTGTGGAACCTGGGAAGAAGAGAAAACAATTAAAAGGAAGCAGAGAGTGTTGGGAAAGAATGATCCTGACCACTGCTGCTCAGAGTTTTCCAGAGTTTGGGGGAAGCACTGTGAGAATTTCCAGCATCACCATTCACTCTCTGCAGATTTCCCCCTGGCTAAAATCCGAGAGTACTACAGCAAGTCCTGTTTGCTGCTCGGGAGCAGATCTGCCCTGGGAAACAGGAAGAGGCACTGCTCGTTTGGCAGCTCTGGAGGCAAGGGAGAGCCTGGCTTCTGCCTAGGTCAAGAGTTCCCGAGATGCTTCTCTCTCAGCAAAACTTATCCACCCCTATTTTCTTTCTGGCTTTCTGAGCTATGTTTTCGCTAAGCATGTCAGAAAGCTGAAGGCCTTTCCTGCCCCCTGCATGAATTGTTGTTGTTTAGATTTTGGCAGAATGTAGAGATCTTGGTGAAGATTGTGGCCGTGTCACCTCAAGTGGATGTTATTCCTGCCTGATTGCTACAGGATACTTAAAGGTCAACTACATAAACAGTTGGGAGAAAAAAATAAAATTGATAAATTCAAGGAGGAAGAGCCCAGGAGGAGCAGTTCTGCCTCCAGCAATCCCAGAGCTGCTGGGGATGTGTAAGGTTTGTTAGCAGAGGGAGTGCTCAGCATATGCTGCTGTGCTCTGTAGGCACTGTCTAAAGCATGGCAAGAGGCTTGCTGGGCAAATGGGCAACTCCTCTGGGGCATGGCCTCTGCTGTCAGCAAACGGGCAACTCCTCTGGGGCATGGCCTCTCTGCTGTCACCAACGTCAAGCTGGTGAGGAAGGTGAGGATGAGATAAAGCTGGTTGGAGAGGAGAGGTCCTTGGCATCCCTCTGGGTGGCAGGTGCTCGCCAGGGGCAAGCAACCATCCCACCTCCAGCCAAGGCAGTGTTGGCAGAGCCTGTGGCCTCAGCATGGCCTCACCACATGCAGATTTAGACCTTGAAGTGTGACAGTTCACACAGTGAGACCCCTTCCAGGCAGAGCTGGAAGGCCTGGAGAGCAGTCCCCTAGCCTCAGAGCTGGAAGTAACCATCTACATGTTCAAGGGAAGGTTTGGGGAGAGTGAGACAGGCCTGAGAAACACTCTGGTGATGCCAGCACCTCTCTTGCTGCTGTGCTTCTTGGTGGAACCTTTCTTTGCGCTCAGACACACAAATGCAACTAGAAAAGGTCCCAGGGACCAGCTTCCTTCTGCACCCAGCTCAGTGAGGATCTGGATAATTAAGTAATTCTGTACACACACCACTTAGGCTTGATTTGGGTACAAGCATAAATAAGCAATACATGAGAAGTCTTCTCTATTTTTCAAGCTCTTTTGAAGCTGACCATGATGAGGCACTCCAGGGCAGAGGGATCAATAGCCTTTGCACCACTCGAGTTTATTGTGCTCAGCAAATGGGGAACGCAGGATTCAGGGCACTTAGCAGCCCAACAGCAGACTTCAGCCTGCATAAATCAGAATGCTTTTGCATTTCCTGAAAGACACCACCACGAGCTGCACAGGCAGAGCCTGCTGTTTATTCTTGAAGTAATCAATTGGATTTTTTTCCTCCTTAAACACTTGCAATGGATTTTCATCATTTTATAAAACATCTGCTGTGAGCCAAGGCCCTGAGCTTGCTTCTACAGTGCAAGGGAATTGTTCCTTCTCTAAATCTGAGTTCCAGGAATGTCACTGTTCATTGTTTACAGGGAAAGTCACCTCAGAATATCTTCCATATTGCTACCCATAATTAGTGTGTGCCATGATGCCAGCCAGAGCCTCCAAGTCAGACCAAGGGCCCTGCTGAGTGCAGGAGCAGAAGGAAGTCCATTTTGTTCTCCAGTTCTTTGCTGTGCTTTTGGCTATTTTAAATCCTGCATTCAAGAGCTCTTACCTCAGGTTGCATCTTTATTTATACTGTCAGAATTCTGCCTCGACTCTAGCACGGAAGGAGATCATTTTGTGCTTCTGCCTACCCAGAAGAAAAACAAATTAACATCCCCAAGAAGGAAACTGGAAGTGGATGTTTATTTATCTTGTTATCCACGTATGCTACTTTTCTGAGTCACAAAGAGTAAACAGTTGGCTGGGTACTGTGTAAGCAGGCTGGGCAAGAATCTGTGTGTGCTGCCTTGGGTATTTTTAGCTGCTGCTGGAGATCTGCAGCAAAGCCTTCAGATGTAACAGAAGATCTTAAACTGAAATAAATTAGTTTGTAAAAAGAACAACTTCTGGAAAATGTATTATTATTTAAAGGTAAAACACAGCCACGCATTGCAGTCTGTCACCACAGAGGATCTCTGGCTTTGAAAGGGACACTGCAGCTGCAATGAAGTGAAGACCTGAACAGCCTGGTCTGCCAGGGGAAGGTGTAAACCACCACCTAAAATCCTACCTTTAGACCAACACACAGGTTTGGAAAGGTGAAACCTTCCCTGGCTGTTCTGTGGTCAAAGGGAAGAAATTTGGCTTACGACGATTCCTTGAGTAAGTAATTCCAAGGAAGACTTTTAAAGCAACCTTCTGTTCTGAAGAGCATCTTACCCCATACTTTAACCCAGTATACCCAGGGGTTATCTGCCTCTCTCTCTTCCCCTGGCTCTGCAGGGTGAGCAGCAGTAAATATTTCGACAGGAGTGCCAGAGGGACACTGCCCCTTGCCGGTTTTCCTGTGTGCAGCCTCATGTGTCTATTTTCTTTGTGAGAGGAGCCGAAGCCCCACGCCAGGCCCTTTCTGGCGCTGCCCGAGGCCACAGGGACCCGCGAACCGGAGCTCAGCCGCAGGGTGCAGCCTAAGCCTTGCGTCCGCAGCCAGCTCCGGCACCGCCTGTAGGAGCAGCGCTGGCCCTGCCGCTGTGTCCGGGGAAAGCAGCACAAGCGGCCGAGGCCTTCCAGGCTCCCCTCCGGAGACTGCCCGGGCAGAAGCTCCAGCCCAAGGCCCAGCTGCTCTCCCCACCTCTGGGGGGCTGGAGTCTGGACCCAGCGCCCCGTCCGGGCCCAGCATCCCCGGAGCAGCGCAGGTGAGTGCCGTGCCCCGCCGGGCTCCTTTGCTGCACGCTCTGAGCATGGAGGAGCAGAGGGGAGACACAGGAGCCGCCGAGCCCCGACCCGGGCCGGGCACACTCCGCTCACCACCCAACGCGGACAGCGCATGTGCTGCGGCCCCGCTCCGCCCCTCGCCCGGCCCCGCCGCCGCGCAGCCGCAGCCCGAGGCTCCGCCGCCTGTCTCGGCGCTCCCCCTGGCGCGGCGGCCGCGGCGCTGCTGCTCGGGCGGGCGGGGGCGGCCTGGGCTCCCGCTTCCGGTGTGTGTCATGGCGGGCCCTGGGCACTGATGGCTGCGGGGAGCTGAGGGCCCCGGAGCGCGCCAGGGATACGGAGACCCTCCCCTCGCCCGGCGCTTCTCCTGCCGCCCTCCCTGCGGGGATCCGCCCCCCTCCCTGGCCGGGCAGGCCGGGGGGGACATGGCGGCCCACAAGCCGGTGGAGTGGGTGCAGGCCGTGGTGAACCGCTTCGATGAGCAGGTAGCGGGGGCGGCCGTCAGGAGGGGCGGCCCCGGGCCGGGACCGGCGGAGCAGCAGGGGCGGCGCGGGCAGGGCCGGGGCCGGCTGCTGCCGGAGCCGAGGGGCCTCTGCGGGGCCGGGGGCTGCCGGCGCGGGCAGCCGCAGGCGGGGAGGGGGCGAGCAGCAGTCGGGGCTGCCTCGCTGCCCGGGGCGGAGGCGGCGGGAGGGAAGCGCTGCCTCCTGCCTTCTCCCCTTAGCGCCGCTTTCCTGGGACCTCCCCCAGCGCCCGGCTTGGCGGCGAGTCCTCGGGGCTAAGCCCGGTGCGGGGGGCGGCGGCTCGCTGCGCCCATTGTGCTGGGCAGGGCGGCTGGGTGGGGCCGGGTGCCGCCCGCCTCTTACCTCTCCCGGGCGACCTGGGGCATCTCTCCGTTGTGTGGAGGGGGCTGCGGGTCCGGGTGGCGGAGCGGCCTCCCCAGTGCCAGGCTGCTCCCGGTGCGGTGGCGTAGCCGCCGGCCCCGCGCAGGGGGGGCTGAGGTGCCCTGTTCCTCTTAGCTGCGGCTCCCCCACCGCTGCCGAAAGTGTGTTTGCTTTCCCTAGACGTCCCCGAGAGATGACAGCCTTGCTTGACATCCTCTTGTGCATCAGAACGGAGCTGAAGCCTCAAGGACCAGCTTAAGGAGGGCTGCTTGGAACTGCTCAGGCAATTCCACCTTGTTCTCCGGAGCACACCGGGGGATGTCAGCCTGACAGCCCCGCACTGCCAGCACACTTGTGTGGGAAGGAGAGGGCTGCTAGCCTGTTGTAGTGCTAGATACTGACTTCTCTTTACGGCAGTCAGTGCTAGTGGCTTGGAGAAGGATTTTCTGAATGGAAAGACAAGGGATTTGTTGGCCTTAGTCTGTATGTCTCTGATCCACATGCAGAAACTGCTTACTGGGATTAGGTGCTGTGACTCTGGCAGTGGGGCTAAGCTTAGTGCTTAGACTCTGCATTTTCACTCCCAAGATGCTTCCCTGACGTGTCCATGTGAGCTCAGTCGAGGCTGAATGATCAGGTTCTGTGTCGGCTGCCTCGTTTTGTGAGCACAGCCTGTGTGTCACACAGGACACAGCTCCCTGAGAGCCTGCTCAGGGTAACACCTATCCAGACCTGGTTCTACAGATTGGATGTAGTTCACCTGTCCCTCACGATGGCCTTTGATTGTTCACCACCCGCAGAAGACTCTGCCCTGGCTCAACAAGAGTGAGCTGCTCCTTTTTGCATCCAGGGTAAAGCTGCAGTGAATGAAGTTTATTTAGGAAGGGAGAATATCAAACTTTGTCTTTTGACATTAAAATGATGCAGATTTTTCCAATACATTTTAGGCATATTTGCATAGTTAACTTATTCCCCCCCTCCTTATCTTGAGTCATAGATCATATTTTCCATAAGCTTCACAAGCATGGTCCTGATTATGCTCCCAATAATGCAGAAAATGTTTCATTGTGCACTGGTGTTAAAAGGCCCTAAGGCTTCTTCGGCTGCTTTGTTATGTATATTGTGGAATTGGGCTTTGCTAGCATCTGTTAGGAGTTAAGAACTTCAGCTTTTTGAGCAGAATTGGTTCCCTGTCCGTTTTCTGGGATAATTGCAGATAGGTGTGTGAGGAGCATCCTCTCTTGACAGGAAGAAGTCTGTTCTGATTTTGGAGATATTAAAATACTGGGGTTGCAGGGGTAATGTACACCCAAACAGGTGCTGACTGTTGGAGTCAGGACCTGTGACAGGTGCTAGACAGGTGACAATTTGATCAGTTTATTGCCTGTTTTTGTTTACCCATTGCAATTTGTCATTTCCATACTCAAGTGAAGCAACAAAGCCAGGACAAGACATTCATCTCTGCTCTTTGTGAGAACTTTGCTCTCTCCCTCATTTCAACTTGATGTTCTTAATGCTGTTGCCTACTTTTCATGCACCATTTCCTCTGCCTTGCCTGGACAGTGATCTTCAGGAGGAAAGGTGACTGTACTTAGCTGATCATCCAAACACCAGGTTGTTGTGACACCGTCGCTGCTAACTGACCACACTGCCAGTGGATGGTGGCGTCGATGTGCTGCTTGCAGCTCCTTACCTTTGTGGAGTTAGGTGGTTATGAAGTTACCTACTTCTTACCTTTCAGTCTGCCCATCCCCTTCACATACTGAACAGGAGCACCTTGTTTAGTGGTGGTAATGGGGCTGGGCTCTGCAGAAGATGCAAGCTTTTCTCACCACTGATTTCCAGGAGCTAAGAGCCAAGCCAGAGTGTCTGCCACACTGCTCTCTGGCATGGAGTGAGCTGTTTCATCTTTCTCTGACATAAACCTGACACAGCTCTGATCCCATTTTTTCTAACCCAGTGTGTGCACTGTATTCCCAAACAGTGCTGCACTGCATGCAGGTGGTGCCTTAAAGAGCAGATCATGGGATGGCCCAGGTTTAACAGATGTTCCCTGAGGCCATTAATGAGTGCAGATGATTTGAGGAGCCTTCCTTATTTACCTCAGCAGCTTGGGAGAATACATGTGTGGTCACAGGGCCAGCTTCTGGTGAACCTTTCCAGAAGACTGATTGTTCTTTTTAAAGTAACCTCTATAAAATACTGTCAGAGTGCCCTCTTCTTCTGCAGGCTTAGTTGTGATGTGCTTTTACTAGGCAGTGCCCCTTCAGAAGGTGTTGCAGTGGTGGCTGTAGCTGGGAGGAAGATGCCTCTTTGTTTCTGAAGAGATTTGGATGTGGTGCTAAGTGTGTTTTCTGTCTCTCAGCAGTGCCTCTGTGTGTTACAGTCTACTGAACAACTTCTAGTAACTGAAAGGGAGAAGCTGGGAGGATTTCTGTACTCTTAAGGACAGCACCAGGGATTTCCCCCTAGATGTTGGTTATTACTTTCTCCTGAGTCTGACTCCAAGGCACAAGGCTCAGATGCATTCAGGCATCTCAGGCTCTTCACTGACAATGATGAGCACATTATAGACAAGTGGAGAATCTCCTTCCCTGGGATGTTCTCCCACCTTTCTCTCTCTGAAGGCAATTTGCTTTCCATGAGGTAGGGGAGAGGGCTCTTCAGCCTTCCCCCACTGTGAAGGTCCAATCTTGGATGTGCTGAGCTGTGCATGGTTGGGCAGTGCCTGCTGGCTGCACTGGGAGCTTTGTCAGGACAGAGATGTCAGTGGCTCTCAGTCTGAGTCCCATGGCAGGGCTGAGCTCCTCTGTCAGATTGGGAATTCTTCACCTCCTGCAAAGTTGTGCCTTGCACAAAATAGTTTGAAAGCATGACTTTGAAGTGATGAAGCACTTAGACTTGCTCCTAACCTCTGAAACAGTCTTTTATGAAATGGAGATGGCTAAACTTTGTGTTCATTAATTACAGATGATAAAGAAAATCCATGGCTTAGTGTTAGACTTCCAGACCAGGGTGAGTGGAACATCTTGCAGATGTTGAAGCCTGGTAGTGATGGGAGCCTGAAATCATTGTGTGTGTGACTAAAGATTGTAGCTTGCTGCATCAGACTAAAGGATACCTGAAGCAGGTGCTGATCTCTTCTGCAGCTAGGGCAGCCACCCCTTGCCCTTCATAATTAACATCTTTGCTCAAAGAAGGATTCCTTTACTAAAATTTTTGGATAAAAGCACATCAGTCTAAGCTGAGGCTGCTTCCAAAGGTGCAGCAGTCTTGCATGCCACCAGATCCTGCAGTGTTATTCCCTTCTAGCACCTAGTTCAAAGTTTCAAAGACAGTTTTTGTCATCTGCCTGTAGAGATCCTGTTAAGAGTGCACCTTAAGGGTTTTTTTTTTCCCCCCCTCTTTTCTCTGGAACAGCCAAGTACTTGCCTTTTATTTTAAATGGGGAAAGTTGTTGTCTACAGAATCTGAAGAGACCAAAACACATTTATCTGCACAAAGAGATAGATGAGAGTGGCTGGGTGTAGGAAAAGCTTTGCATTTTCTCTCCAGCAGAATTCCAGACCTCTTGGACATCACTGTAGGCAGAAAATGGACCAGAGGGGTTGTGGCTGCCAGGCCCCACTGCAGAAGGGTTAATAGCCTGTGCCATGTTAGTGCTGGGGGGCAGTCATCCTTCAGATGCCAAACCTGGATGTTGAGGATGCTTTGGAAGTGCTGCTTTAGCCTGGGGTTCTAAGATGCCATGAGCTACCAGCCTGGGTATCTCAGCTGGCTTGGTCACCTTTCTTTCTTAAGTGAGATCATTTTTTGTGATTAGTGACTCAATTCACATTTTTCATGAAGATGGAACAACTTAATTTTACAAGTCAAGAGAGGAACTTTCATCTTCTGGGTAATAAATACTCATTAAAAAAAAAAAAAATCTTTTCCTAGCCATGAATCCAGTTGGATTAGTTTTACCCATGCTGTCTTCCTGAGGCCATGTGGTCTGGGTCTCTATTTCTAAGGTTTATCTGTTGTTGTATCTGTGTTGTGATCTCATATGATCCCTGCTGCTCTTTCTCCTCCTAGTAGTGCTTTGTTGCCTTGGTGTTTAGTAAACCTTGTGAGAATGGCTCCGTTTCAGCCCTCTGTCAGCAGCATGTTTGGGAGGAGCTGTGGACAGGCCAGCAGGGCTTGTGCTCTGCATGTCAGAAATGCCTCTCTAGAAACAAACTTTGACTTCAGCCGTGGTCAGAAGCTGTGTTGGAGCAGCTGGGAACCTGCCAGGGCTGGTGCAGCCTTGTAGGTACTTGGATGCTCCATCTCAGAGCTCTGCTTTTCTGGTTGCTTCAGTGATGCCTGACCCTCACGCTGTACTTGTCTCCTGAATTCAGGATGCCCTGGCTCTTGGACTGCATTACTGCAACTGCCAGACTCAGCAGCTTAATGGCTTTTCCTTGTCTTCTGCAGCACTGTTGGTTTTCAATTGATCTTCAAAGATTTAAAACCAGATAGCTGGGAGGGTTCCAGATTTGATTACCTGTTCTGTCTTTGCTGCTGAGGCAAGTCGTGGGCAAAGATGCCATTGCCTGCTGTCCTCTGTAGCTCATTTGGCACCTGAATGAGACAAAGGCAAACTGGGTTAGAGAGAGAGGGTGCACAGCAGCATCCCTCAGTGTGGCTGGATGTGCACCGATGTAATTATGAAGCTCTTGACTGTTTCTTATTTTGGTGGAGAAAAGATCTGAGCTGGGCTCGTGAACATCCTTTTGCTAGGCTGGGGTGGGTTCAGAGTGCTGCATGTACCATTTCCAAAGGCACAGGGTGGCAGGACGAGGGCTGATGGCTTCAGACTGGAAGAAGCTGCATTCACATGAGACATTGGGAAGAAATTCTTCCCCATGGGGATGCTGAGGCACTAAAACAGGTTCCCCAGAGAAGTCTTGGGGGCTCCAGCCCTGGAAATGTTGAGAGCCAGGTTGGATGGGGCCTTGAGCAACCTAGTCTGGTGGGAGGTGTCCCTGCCCATGGCAGGGAGGCTGCAACTGGATGATCTTTATGGTTCCCTCTAACCAAAACCATTCTGTGTGTCCATAGTTTGAAGCTCCAGCTGTATTGAAGTTTTGTGCTTCAGCTTCTGGTTCTCATTCAGAAAAAAGCTATGCAGGACACTGTTTGTGTCAGTCTTCTTCTGAAAGAACATCAAAGGCAATGAAAGTAAACTTTATTTTTTTTACAATTATTTTTTTCTTACAATGTTTAGCTTGATGGACATTGGTATAGAAGCTAAACAGTTTCTTCTTTGCCACTCAGCACTGGCCCTCATAAGATGCTCCAGCATGTCAAGAGTATGCAAAGGAAATAGCTGAGAAATAAAAAAAACAAACCTCCAAACCAACAGTGCTAATATTTCCTTTATATATAGTTTCCTATTTTAAGTGGCAGTATAAAAAGCAGTTTTCCTTCTAGGTGACCTTGTTGCAGTGGCTGTTGTGGCAGGAAGCTCCAGAAGCATGTAATAGGATGTTTCTGTAGCATGGAAGCTACAGAACTAGCTCTCTGACAGTTTCTTTGAGAGGCACTTCTGAAGTGTTTTCTCACTCAGTGGGATTGAGCTTTTCTGCTGTTGTCATCACAGAGACTTGAAAATTGGAGTCAGAAGTACTAGGAATGGTGAAATGTGTAATGGAATGCTGCTGGCTGCTGCTAGGAGTGCTGCAAATGCAGGGTGAAGGGAACACCAACAGTGCAGAGCTGGAGCCAGAGATGCTTGCTTCTGCCTTTCCCAGTTCTGGAAATTATGGAATCACAGAATGGTGCTGGTTGGCAAAGACCTCCAAGGTCATCAAGTCCAGCCACTAAGCACTGCTAGGTCCCACCAAACCATGCCCCTCACCTTGACACACATCACACTACTCTAAAGCATCCCTTGCAGAAGTGGAAATCACCTTCCTTGTCCAGTGGACCTCGTTGCTCTGGGAGCTCATCCAGACAAAGAGCATCAGCTCTTATGGAGAGGTTGTCCCTTAGTGTGGTTCCTTGGGTGCCAGATGTGGAGGGCACCCATGGGAGGGTCCTCATGGACCCTTCTGAGGCCCTTGGGTCCTTGGGGTGATGTGCCCTGGCAGCTTGGTTATGTTTCTGAGTTAACCTTCTCTTAGCCCACAGCCAATTTCCACTGTGATCGTTCTGCTCTGTGGTACCAGAAGAACTGATACTTAAAACCCACCCCACA
The DNA here is from genome assembly GCA_013399055.1 of Ramphastos sulfuratus. Taxonomy (NCBI): domain Eukaryota; kingdom Metazoa; phylum Chordata; class Aves; order Piciformes; family Ramphastidae; genus Ramphastos; species Ramphastos sulfuratus. Next base: position 312,208 of record WBNM01027978.1, on the reverse strand, counting down.
GTTTATATGGAGAGGAAATTACCCTTGGGCATAAGACTGAGAGTGTATTAGAGAGGCCATTTCCCTACAAATGGAAGATGTCAGTGCTCAGCAGACTGCATTTAATGATGTAGTCAAAGCTGATAGGGGGGGAGATTCCAAATTTGGAGTTCTCTAATACAATTCATCTAGCATTTTAAATCTGGGCCTTTAAATTTTTATCAACAGAGACAGTAATAGGAAATGCTTGGCAGAGATGTCCATGGCTGGTGACAGCACACAGTACCCTCACCAGCTCCACAGGAGCCCCCAAACTGGAAGGCTGCACTTTTAGCCCTTGCAGCTCTAAAGCAGGTTGTAGTTCTGTGAGATCCTTCTTTTCCCCTCTCTTAAATTACCTATTTTGGGTTTTTTTTAAGATCACTTTTCCAGCTCAAACCCTCTAGCTTGTGGCATTACCTGGAGCTGTCAGTGCCTTTCAGAATCCACACTGGGCAGTGCCACTCAGTGCTGGTTAAAACTTGTGGCAGTTAAAGTTTTTCCAGATAGTGAACTCCTAGGCCATGCTTTAAAATACCAGTGGCAGGTGTGAGCTATAAAGAGAGGGCAGTGCTGATGCCCTTTCTGTTCCCACAAATCCTCAGCAGGATGCATTCTCCCAGGGAGTCTCTCTTCACCTTGTATGAGGATGCACACTGGGCTGAGGGCAGGGAGGAGCAGGCAGGGAGCTGTGAGCTTGGGAAGGGACTTGGTGGAGTGCAGCATGGGACAAAGTGCCCAGGGTTCACATCTCAGCTCTCTGCAGTCACTCTGACTTTATCTTCCCTGGGAAAGATGCATTTCCAGGCTGGATTGCTGATGGGTGCTGGGCAAGGGTGGCTCTCAAGTTCTCTTTGGCTTGAAGTGTGTCTGAGGCTGAGTTGGCAGCACCTGGCTCATGGTGGGGGGTGTCTGTGTGGGCTGCTGGTGGTGATTGTCCTGGTGCTGGGTTGTACCTGTTGGCCAGTTCTGTCCTCAAGGAACCACTGTTGCCACCTTCCAGCTCACCTGCTTTGTGTGCTGCTGTGATTTTGCCTCCTCTCAGATTTCCAGATGCAGATCTTTTTCCTTGAAGGTATTAACCTCGTGAAGGTTTTTGGTATTTAATTAGCCAATTTTTGAAATAAAGGAACTTTTCTTCTCAGAATTCTACCTTACTCTTATTTTTGTGCTCCTTTTGATTGCTTTGACATTTGATTTGTAGGAAATGGATCACAAAATAGAGGTTTGGTTTCAGTTCAGAAAAAGGAACAGATGAACTTCAGTATTTCATGTTACAGATCACTGATAGAAAGATGAACAGAGGGAGAATGAAATAATGTGTTTGTAGTTGGCTCCTGGAGAATGTTTTTCAAGGCTGTTTCTAGAGTCTCAATATTTAAAGCTGCTCCAAGGGCTGGAGCAGCTCTGCTGTGAGGACAGGCTGAGGGTGTTCAGCCTAGAGAAGACTCCATAGGGACCTCAGAGCTGCCTGCCAGTACCTGAAGGGAGCCTGCAGGAAGGCTGCAGAGAGACTTTTCCTGAGGATGTCTAGAGACAGGCCAAGGGGGAATGGTTTGGAGCTGAGGCAGAGCAGGGTTAGGCTGGAGCTGAGGAAGAAGTTGTTCAGTACAAGGGTGGTGAGAGTCTGGCACAGGCTGCCCAGGGAGGCTGTGGCTGCCTCCTGCCTGGGGGTGTTCAAGGCCAGGCTGGATGAGGCCTTGAGCAGTTGCATCTAGCTGAGAGGTGTCCCTGGGCATGGCAGGGAGGTTGGAGCAGACAGTGTCTGAGGTCCCTTCCAACCTGAGCCAGTCTGTGCAAACTCCAGTGTAAAAAAGCTCTTAATGCTTCTCTCTCTTTGTAGCTTCCAATAAAGGCTGGCCAGCAGAACACCCACACCAAAGTCAGCACAGAGCACAACAAGGAATGTCTCATCAACATTTCCAAGTACAAGTTCTCCCTGGTCATCAGTGGCCTCACTAACATCTTAAAAAATGTCAATAACATGGTGAGTTCTCCTCCTTTTGGATTGTTGGGTGGTTTGTTTTTTTTCTAAGTGGTTGCTGTTTATTCATCTTATCCAAGCTGTCACTTGAAATGGAGCCAAATTATTGCTTGCCTTTGTCTCTTTCTTTTCATGCTGGTGCTCTGAAGTTTGCCAGCAGCACTGAGCTGTGTTACCTGTGAGGGTGCTGGCATAGTTAGGGCAGAGAAGCCTGAAGGGGAATCTGCTGTTAGTCATGGGGAGGCCAGACTGGCACAGTGGGCTTGAGTCAGGAAAGTGTCTTGAGGGTTTGCACCCTGCTGAAATTCAGACTTAGTTGAGCTGCCCTCTGCCATGTTTTAAAATACAGCTTCTGCCTGTGTTCCATCTGTAGGCAGTAGAACCAATACAGTTTTGACTAAATCTTTTCTGCTTTATTTTGCTGTCTTAATATTGCTGGAACTAGTCCCTATGGTTGGCAGTAAAATTGGGTGCTAGCTTAAACACTCTGTGGAGTTCTGCCTTCATCCTGTATCTGAAGTGTGGCATCTTCTTGGAGGGTCTCATCTGTTTCTTCCTGTGGTCTGTGCTAAATTTTGCAACGCTCTCCATAAGATATGGATTTGTTGTAAGATCAGTTCTGTTAAGATGCTGGCAATGAAATGCATAAGTGGAAAAGAGTCAGCAGTAATTGATACTGAAATAGTTTCTGAGAAGGTTTAACCTTCCCTTTTGAGTGGATTTCAGGCCCAAGGGAGGTGAGGGGCTGCAGCCTCCCTCCAGCCTTACCCTGTGGTCACTGTTTGTTGGGTTTGCCATTGCAGACTCAATTTGGCATTCCTGAACTCAGAGCAGTAAAGGAGCCATGGCTCGTTGGGCTGCTTTGCTACCTTACTGCAGTGCATTCCAAGTCAGATGTCTCAGACAAATCCATGTCCTCTCTGCTTCTAGAGAATATTTGGAGAAACTGCTGAAAAGAATTTGTACCTCTCTCAGCTCATTATCTTGGATACACTGGAAAAATGCCTGGCAGGGGTGAGTAGGCTGGCATCAGCAGTTGCTAAGTTGGAATCAAATGAACTGGAGAGTACAAGTGAAATGGTTGTGTATCTGTTATTGCTGGTACTAAAGTTAAAACTTGTCTGGTTTGGACCAAAGTAGGGTTAGTGCCACCCTAAAAACACTGAATGTGATGTAACATTGCTCTAATTGCTAAGTTAAGCAGCTATGGGTTGTGTTTTTCATGCTCAAAACAAGTGGTTTGGGTTTTTTTGTTTGTTTGTTTGTTTTAGCTAATTAGATTTAAGTAAACTTTTGAATTTGCCCTTCCCACTGCTCAGTTAATTTGTGGAGTTACAGACCATGATTTTTCTTTAATAATTTGCTTAAAAAAGAACTGCAGACACCTGGATGACTCCACTCAGGGCCCTGTGTGTGAGCTGGAGAAAGGCACAAACCCTGCTGAGGAATTGGATGTGGTGCTGAAACTCCACGAGACTTTTTTATAAGTTTGGATGCTTGCAGCATGCTTTGCTCACTGCTTTTTGAATAGATGCATTAAAATATCTTCATCCCACAGCTGGAACAGGAAAAGTAAAGGGGTAGTAAATAATTTTCAGAGGAGCAGAGAATTCAGAATGAGTGTTTCAGAGAATCATCCAAGCTGGCAAAGCCCCTCAGGATCACCAAGTCCAACCTACTCTGCAAGGGTCACCTTAAACCACAACCCCAAGCACCACATCCAAACCACCCTTAAACACAACCAGGCTGGGGGACTCCACCATCTCCCTGGGCAGCTCATTCCAGTCCCTGACCACTCTCTCTGTGACAAACTTTTTCCTGATGTCCAATCTAAACCTCCCCAGCCTCAGCTTGAGGCCATTCCCCCTTGGTCTGTCTCCAGTTCCCTGTGAGCAGAGCCCAGCAGCAGCCTCTGCACAATGTCCCTGCAGGTAGCTGCAGACAGCAATGAGGTCTTCTCTCAGCCTCCTCTTCCTCACACTGCCCATCCCCAGCTCCCTCAGTCACTCCTCATCAGATTTATTCTCTGGACCCTTCCCCAGAGACTTTCAGTTTTCTGCTGCTAAGTTTGCTTAAACCTTGGGTTTGTTGAAATAATTTTCCAAGTGCTTGTATGCACAGCAGAAACTTTACTATCACTGTTGGAAAGATGACTTTTGCAGGTGTTTCCTAGGCTGCATTAGTTAACCACGGCCAAACCTCCACTGGGAGTCCTGGCCTGAGCTTTCCAGTCGGAGCTGTGCCTCCAGGCAGTTTGCTGTTACCTCGGGGCTGTAGCTGCTTGCACAGCTTCCCGTGCTGGCCGGTGCCCTTGCAGAGCCCAGCTCCAGCTTCACTGTCAGCACAACTTGCAGTGCTTTATTCCTTCAACGAGAAAGGAATTTATTTTTTTTAAGCTGTGTTCCCGGATGAATGTCATGAAATCATCTTTGCTGTTCCCCTGCAATGGTTTTCAAAGGTTCTTTCTTGCTAAAGCAATGACCTCATTACTGTTAGATTTGTCAAGCAGCCTATCTTGGGTTACAGTGCTAAAACAGGCTGAATAATTGTGGATTCTTCTAAATTCCCAGAAGATCCAGGTAAATACATTTTCCAGAACGATTTTCAGCTTTTACAGCTGAGCTAAATAGCTCTCTTTTTTTTTTGTCACTCTTTGTGTCTTCAGTGCAGTGAATCAAACCCAACCTGGTTTAACTTCAGAAATTGTCTAAAAATATTTCTGACATGCATCTTGCTTGAAACATGGCTTCTTCCTGATGGCTTCTGAGAGCTGAACAGCTAAAACTGCTGAAAAAGTGCTGAGTGCTCCTTGCTTTGTCAATTCAAATGGAGACAAGTTGAGGCAGTATATGTTTAATGAGACTGAGCCAAAGTTCTATACAAAGAGTGTTGTGTTCTGTGCTATCTTCAGATGTATTTCTTGCTTGCTGTTCTTGCTCAATGTTTCATCAAGTTCTCATGGCAACAGGACTCAGGTCAACTAAGTGGGAGTCTCTGAAACTTCCCAATTCCCTATGGTAAATTCATTGGTAGAATTTTAGATGGCTTTAATGCTGACCCTTCTGTTCAAACTTGCTCTTACTAGAGCAAAGTTGCACTTTGAATTCTTTTGTAAATAGTTTCCTTATGTCTCCATCTGTGCAAACTGGCCAGAATCAGAGGTTTTTTTGCAGGGAAGTGAAGCCATTTTTGACTGGGGGAGAGCAATCCCAGGCAAGGGCAAGGGCAAGAGAAGCACCTCTGTCCTGGGTTAATTTTTTTGATGTCAAATGTTTGCTGCTTATACACAGTGATTAGTATGCTAGCCAAAAGAGAAGTAAGGGTGGGTCTGTGCCCTCTGAGCTTCCACTCGGAGCCGAGGTGGTTAATGCTGCTCATGCTTTACACAGGTCAGCAGGGCGCAGTCAGTGAAGGAGGAATGGGTTTGACTCCAAGAACTAGACTGGGATTTTGCTGGATACTTGATGGCATTGATCAGTTACCAAACCTTACTTGTTTTGCAGGCTGAAACCATGAGGTGGTTTGAGTGGTCAGATGGAAAGGAGGCTCTGCTGTGTAGGCTGCAGCAGGAGTAGAGGTTCAGGCTCAGGTCCTGTGCCTGATAGTGCCAAATGCTCCTTTTTTTTATTTGTTTTTTTGTCCAAACCTACAAAAGTGAATTTTGCGCCATGCTGAATGTTTGTTTTTAGCAACCCAAAGATACCATGAGACTGGATGAGACCATGCTGGTGAAACAGCTGCTGCCAGAGATCTGCCACTTCATCCACACCTACCGCGAGGGCAACCAGCACGCGGCCGAGCTGCGCAACTCCGCCTCTGGGGTTCTCTTCTCGCTCAGCTGCAACAACTTCAACGCCGTCTTCAGCCGCATCTCCACCAGGTAGGTGCTGCTCAGTAGCCTGGCTCAGGCTCTTAGGTCTCCTGCATGCTGGTGTCTGCAGCATCTGCACAGAGTGCTGGAATGTGGCCAAGAAGGGCCAGGAGGATGCTCAGAGGGCTGGAGCTCTGCTCCTGTGAGGACTGGCTGAGAGTTGGGATTGTTCAGTCTGGAGACCTTCTTGTGGCCTTCCAGTACCTGAAGAGGGCTACAAGAAAGCTGGGGAGGACTGTTCAGGGTGTCAGGTTGTGATAGGACTGGGGGAAATGGATCCAAGCTAGAGGAGAGGAGATTTAGATCAGACATTAGAAAGTTCTTCCCGGTGAGGGTGGTGAGACACTGGAACAGGTTGCCTAAAGAGGTGGTGGCTTGAAGGCTTTTATGTTAACTCCATCTTATGCCTGAAGGGGACAAAAAGCTGGATTGGTTGTTAGTGGTTGGAAATGACCTTTTTGTCTTCTGAGTGACTTAAGTTTCACAGCACATTTACTGTAAAAATAGCTCTTTTCTGCTGTCCTAAGTGAGAAAAGTCACAGGCCCAAAGCTTCCATCTATTCTTTGCTCTTTTTTGCTCTGTTCCAGATACTTGTGATGTGTCAGCATTGGCCAGGCCACTGGAGTTGTGCCTTAAGCTTTGTCTGACTGAAATGCTTGGATATTTTCTGAAAGTTGTGGAGGTAGCTCAGCTCCTGTCACACAGTGTTACAGCTGGCATCAGCCTTGATTGATTAGAAGGGCATCTTGGGCAGCCTTCCATGGTCACATAGCAAGGAGTGTGCCAGTGTCATTGAGACAGTGCTGTGTATATATGTTCTTTAGAGTGTAAAACCAGTTCCTCTCCAGCATTTTGGTAAATCTTTGCATTATAGAAATAAATCACAGAACTATTTAGTAATTTGAAATGTAAAGTATTTTTCCAAACGTTTACAGAGCCTTTAATAACTTCTCTTTCAAGAACACAGACTTGGCAGCTGGCATGGAGGATGTGGTTTTATTCAGTAGGTTGATTATGTTTTGTTGCTTATGGAAATGGAAACAATTTCTTCTGCTCCTTTTATAGGGAGGATTTTTTTTCAGTTGAAGTTTTTTGACAGGCTTTGAATCTAGTCTGTGGATCTATATTTATTTGTATGTCTGTAGAAGGGTTTAGTTCTCAAGCTCCAAAGCCCTTCTTAGCATCCATCTGAGCTGCTTCCCAACCCCAACCTGTTTCACCTCGGGATGACTTGTCCAGAAACAGTTAAACATTTGACCAGTTGTTGCTGATCTCCACAGGGGTCAGCTTGCGACAGTTAGCATTGCTGATCTTTTGACCTGTGCTTCCTGTTTAGGCATATTTCTGGGCCTTCCACAGCAGCTGGGGGATTTTTGGCACGAAAAGCACAGCAGTGGGGACCTTCCCATTCCCAGAGAGGGCTGTTAAGTTTCCCTGACGTGGAAGAAATGAAGAACTGCTTTTGTGTGTAGTACTAGAACTCACATTCCGTGTCTAAAAGACATCTGTAGCTTTGGAACAAGGCATGGCAACCCTCAGTCTGTGAGAACACATGATTTAGCTATTAGTGGCTTAGTATCTGATGAGATGCTTAGCAAGTCATCTAATAGAGAAGTGTGAAAAGACTTCAGTGTGTTGAAACTGGTGTGATTGAGCTTCACCCTGTTAGTAAATAGAGAGCTTCCAGCTCACTTTAGTGATCCTGAGCCCCATCAGGCACTGATTTACTCGTGGAATGATTATCTGGGACAAGGCTTGCTGCTAAGGAGCAGTGGTCTGAAGGTGTCCTGGTTCCATGAATTGAACACTGAGCTGAGAAGATGACAGGATTACTGCTGCCGTGTGGCGGATGTAGGCCAATCCTGGGTGTAAACAGAGCAGCACCAGATGGTGTTGGTGTCTGCTAAGACTCATCATTGATATTTCTAGCCCCACAGAGTAAGACTGGAATATTAACTCTTAATCATGCAAGATCCATCTTTCATTTCTAAACCTGCCTGTCTGAGGAGGTTGAATTAAGTGAGGTCAGATGATGCTCCCCTGCTGTTCCAATGTATGGAGTCACAGGTCTGTGTTCATACCTGCCTGACATCATCTGATGCAGTTAGCTTACTTTGCCTATTTTCAGGTTGCAGGAGCTGACTGTCTGCTCAGAAGACAATGCTGATGTCCACGACATTGAACTGCTGCAGTACATCAGTGTGGATTGTTCAAAGCTAAAGCGACTCTTGCAAGGTGTGGTTCGAAATCTTGGCGTGTGGAGGTGGCTAGTTAGAGGTGACACAATGCTGCTGCTTTCTAGGTCTTCTTATTGCTGGCTTTTACTCCAAGCAGCCATATATTTTTCTAGTCTTGAGGTCTGTGGTAGTGGGTTGGACTTGATGATCTTTGAGGTCTCTTCCAACCTTGCTATACTGTGATACTGTGATATTCACCAAAAATAGTGAAAAGCACTGAAGTAGCATAAAGACATTTGTTTAAAAATTGCTTTTCACTTCAAATGTCTTTTCTGATCTGTGTTGCTTTTTAGAACCAAGTTTGTTTTCTAAATGCAGAAATGTTTTACCTTTACAGAGACTGTATTCAAGTTTAAAGCCCTTAAGAAAGTAGCTCAGTTAGCTGTTATCAACAGTCTTGAAAAGGTAACTATTCAAATATTTATCTTCTGTTCCATTGCTTGTTTGCAGACTTGCTCAAACTTAGGGATGGCTACAGTTCAGTAATTTACTATGAAATAGAAGTTGGTGAATCCCTTTGCATTTCTGTTTTGCAATTAGAAGTAGGGGTAAAACCTCTTTAAATTTGAATGCATAGCTCAGAAACAATCTCTTTAAGCTCTGGAATGTAAAGATGTTTTGCATTATCTACAGGCCTTTTGGAACTGGGTGGAAAACTATCCTGATGAATTCACTAAGCTCTATCAAACCCCACAGACTGATATGGCTGGTAAGACATAACAGCAAAGTGTTCACAACCTGGTTTCTCAGGCATCCCAAGGTTCACCTGCATTTTGTGCCCTCTTTGCTTCCTGCCCAGCCTGTAAATAAGAAGCAAATCTGGCAGCCTTTGTCAGAGCAGGCAAGAATGTGTTGCTATCTCTCTTCTCTCCTGACTCACCTTTTAAAGAGGTGCATTTTGTGGTTTGCAACATAAACCCCCCCAAGATGGAAGCTATTTAGATACATATTTTGCATCTTGATACAGCAAAAAAGGATAACACCACCTGTATTTGCCTGTAGTTTTTCAACGTGTCTTGAACTGGGTTGAGATCACTTTATCCCCAGTAGCATGCCAGTGATGTGCAGAACAGAACTTTTTTCTGTGTAGGTGGAGCTGTCTCTCCACTCTTTAATACCTATTCTTCACCTTTTGCCTGATGAAGGTGGGTATTGAGCTTGGGGCTCTGTTCTCTGCAGATTGTGCTGAGAAGCTGTTTGACTTGGTGGATGGCTTTGCAGAGAGCACAAAACGTAAAGCAGCAGTGTGGCCACTGCAGATCATCCTCCTGGTCCTGTGTCCTGAGATCATCCAAGATATAGCAAAGGATGTGGTAGAGGAAACGAAAATTAACAAGGTAAGAGGTGAAAAGTATCTGGATTCTAGTTCTGATTTCCAGAGGGACCCTACCTGTGTCCTGCTGTGGGGAGGATGCTGAATGCCTTTGATTCTGAGGTGTCTGTGGTGACTGCTGCTGTCCCTGTTCCTTCTCAGGGCACTCACAGTGTGGTTCCTCATGGCTGTCTCTTTATCCAGCTCCTTAATTCTTCTTAGCCTAGCCACTTCCTCTCTTAGCTCTACCACCAGGCTCTGCAAATAGTCCACCTGCTCCCATCTCACACAGCCATTGTCCTCAGTTCCAGCTGCTTCCAGGGAGAGGCTGTGGCACTGCCTGCAGCCAGAGCCCTGGGCATCTGCCTGCTCTTGGGGCATCGAGGCGAGCCGATGCGCCCTGTGCAGCAAGTGCAGAGCAGGATGTGGCCTTTCTGTGAGTGGACACCATGGTTGAGCTTCCCCAGTGCTGCTGAGCTTGCTGGTTTACCTTTGGGCTGGGGGAGAGCTTTTGCTGTGCCCTCACCAACTGCCCCCTGCCTAGCTCAGTCCAGCTTTGATCTAGCAATGCTGCTTCGAAGACGTTGCCTTGGCTGCTCCACCCAGGCTGGCTGTGGCTTGCCTGCAGTGAGGGCTTCTTACTGAATATGTGCTCTTTGACTTTCAGTAATTCATGCAGACAGCATGTCCCAAAAAGTCTTCTTCCAGAGTTTGGGGATGTGAATCCCAGGGTTGTGATTTCTGCTGCCTCCACCAGCAGCAACCAAACCTGGCACTGCTGGCTGGCTGCATTGTTCCGTTCTGGGCTTCTGGGGTGTGTGTGCTCTGTGCTCCATGACTGCAGTACCTGTGGCAGGTGCTGAATTGGATGTGGCTGCTGGTTAAGAGTCAACAGCTATCTCTGTTAGAATCATAGAATCATCTAGGTTGGAAAAGATCTTCAAGATCATCAAGTTCAACCATGAACCCTGTTCTAAGTCCCTAGCTCGTTCAGAATGGATGTCTTAATGAACACAATGTTTCTCCAGAATGCTGCATCCAGTTGGTTTTTGCAATCCCAATAACCATGATTTTTGTTCAGAAATTGCAGTGTTACTTGGTTTTGCTATTGTGGGATCTAAGAACTCTGATCACAGATTGCCAGAGCTCTGGGTCTAACTTCCTGATTTGAATTCTGCAGAAACTGTTCCTGGACAACCTCAGGAAAGCGCTTGCAGGCCACGGTGGGAGCAGACAGCTGACTGAAAGTGCTGCTATTGCTTGTGTTAAACTCTGCAAAGCTTCTACCTACATCAACTGGGAAGACAACTCTGTCATTTTCCTGCTGGTGCAGTCCATGGTGGTAGATCTGAAGGTAAAGATTCCTGTTTCCTAAGTGCAGTGAAGAAATGGGAGTTTTAAAATACTGAAATAAACTTTGAGCTCTTCCTTCATTGACTGCTGCAGTATTTTTCAGTGGGAAGCAGACAAGAATGTGCTTGATACCTGATTTATGTATTTATATTTTTTTGACACATACAGAATTTGCTGTTTAATCCAAGCAAACCTTTTTCAAGAGGCAATCAAAATGCAGATGTAGACCTTATGATTGACTGCTTAGTTTCCTGCTTCCGCATAAACCCTCACAATAACCAACACTTTAAGGTGAGAACACTACTTACTGGTAAGTCATTCCCCACATGCTATTGATGACCTGTCAGTTATAAAAGATATGCTAACAGCAGCTGGAAGCTCATAATCAATCCCACTGTAGAAATATCCCTTGGTAGTAAATCCCTGCATGATTTTATAAACCTTGTCTTAGCTGATCAGACTTTTCTTGTGTTTAAACTTGACAGCTTTGTTGATTTAATAAAAAGGCTCTGGTATGTTATTCAATGTGGTAAGAGAGATGACAAAGACAAAGGTGTTCCTAAGTGGCTTTTATGTATTTTTTTTTTTTCAATTGTAGATCTGCTTGGCACAGAATTCCCCATCAACATTTCATTATGTGCTGGTAAATTCACTCCACCGAATAATCACAAATGTAAGTTCTGAAAGTGTTTAATCAGCTCAGCCATCTGTGGCTTCTATTCAGATCAATGTCTGCTTATTAAATACAGTTTGAACAGCAGACCAACTCTTGTGGTCTGTGTTCCTGCAGCAAGAGTTGCTTACTAATAAGGAAGGTCATACAGATCTTTGTGCACCACTGTCCACTAGCTGAGTTCCCAGTTTGCAGGCTTCTGTCCCAGTATAAAGTACTACTTCTGTTGCAGGTGGTTGAGTCACCATCCCTGGATGTGTGTAAAAGCCATGTAGATGTGGTCCTTGGGGATATGGCTTAGTGTGGACTTGGTAGAGTAGGATTAATGGTGGGACTTGGTGATCTAGGGAGAACTTAGAGCAGCCTTCCAGTATCTGAAGTGGGCTATGAGAAAGCTGGGAAGGGACTTTTGACAGGGGCTTGTAGTGATAGGTTGAGAGGGAATGGATTGAAGCCAAGAAGGGCAGATTTAGAGTGGAAATTAGGAAGAAATTCTTCAGAGTGAGGGTAGTGAGACACTGGAACAGGTTGCCCAGGGAGGTTGTGGATGCTGCATGTGTTCAGCACCAGGTTGGGTGAGGCCTTGAGAGACCTGGTCTAGTGGGAAGTGTCCCTGCCAATGGCAGGAGTTTGGAACTAGATGCTCCTTAAGGCTCCTTCCAATCCAAACCATTCCATGAATCTATGAATCTTAAAGGTCTTTTCCAGCCTAAATGATTGTGTGATTCTGTTACAGCTTGTTTAAATGCTAGGAGTTCTGTGATGAGAATGCAGAGCAGCACACTGCTGATACCACACAAGCCACTCCTGGGTGGTAACGACACAACTGTTGTGCCTTAGATGGGCCTGAAACAACTCCTCAGCTAACCTGTGTGCTAGCAGCTGAGTGCCTGGCTGTTTCTGTGCTTGCCTTGCAGTCAGCACTGGATTGGTGGCCCAAGATTGATGCAGTTTACTGCCACTCCATGGAGCTGCGCAGCATGTTCAGCGAGACCCTGCACAAAGCCATCCAGGGCTGCGGGGCACACCCTGCCATCCGCATGACGCCGGTAAGGCTGCGCAAGGAGCCCTTCAGACACAGGCCTCCTGTTTCTCCTCTGTCTCCATTCCATTCCAGCTTTTTTATTCATTAACTTCAGACTGGAAACTAGAGGGGGGAAGACCATTGCAATCCAAAAAGCAACAGAGAGCCATGCATGCTCTGCAGGCCGTGCAGGTTCTGCCGTGTTGACTGTCAGTGAGTGATGTTTGTTTCTCAGTTTTCATGCTGCTTTTAAACGGACAACATAAAAGTGTTCTTCTGTGACTGTCCTCTGTGGCTAACTGTTCATTTTAAGCTTTCTTGCTGTGTAAGTAGCTAGGTGATGTGTCCCTCCATCTTTAGCCTGAAAACCAAAAGCATTGGCTGTGTGAAGATGCTTTGGCCGTGGTTGGAGTCAGTGTCTCTTCACTTGCCTTGCTCACTTTCTGCTGAGCAGGTTGACTGTTTGGTCTTGGTGACAGCAACAAAGTAAAAAGGCTTTTCAAGCATTGTGAAACAAAAATATCCTCGATTGTCTTGGAAAAAGTCTTGAGCAAATTCAAATTTGTAGCTCAGCCAAATATTTCTGTGGAGTTCACGTGCAGCTGTGTCGCCTTCCTTCTGCACTTCCCATTTGTCTCAAGTGAACTCTGCTGTTTTGGAAGGCCTAAGATGAAAACATTCCTATTGGGCCTCTGGAATGAAAGCAAATGAGCCACATACCTTTGGCTGAAAGCTCCGAGATGTTTGACTTGCTTTTAACTGTATATATTAATCTGTTGAGAAAATAGCAGGGGTATGGGAATGGCAACTCTGACATTGACTGGTGGTGCTTTGTCTTCTGCTTCTTATTTTCCGTTCTTATTGGCTGCTGTCGCTCTCATGGTCAGATGCCAACCAGTCACTGCTTTGCATGGCAGTGGGCCTCTGTTGCTGTAAGTATGACCCCTCGTAACTACCGCAGAAAAGCCTCTCCTTGCTCGGACTTTTCTGTGCATAGTTACCCCTGCAGTCACCTCACCTCATCTGGCAGCATGTTTGACCTGAGGGGAGACCTTCAGCTGCTCGCAGCCCTTGCAAGGCAATGATCCCCTTCACAGCCCATTGAGCTCCTTCCTAGAAGGGAAGGCTTTCTGTTGGTTCTGTTCTGTTCTTCCTGCCCCCTTCTCCATCATGATGCTCTTCCAGAATCTCCCCACTCTGGTTGTTTTCTAATTTCCAGCCTAAACTTATGTCTGACTTACCCCCATGTGTTCTCCTTCCAGTCTTGTCTGTTAGCTTCCAACTAGCGTTTGTCCACTTGATGTATTTGCAGAGAGCAGTTGTGGCCCTGTCTTTGTTTGTTGGTAGTCTTTAGCTTGGGTTGTTGCAAGTAAATAAATCAATTTGCAGAAACAAAGAATCACAGAATGGCTCAGGTTGGAAGCGACCTCAGAGGTACCTGCTCCAACCTCCCCACCACAGGCAGGGACACCTCTCAGCTAGGCTCAGCTGCTCAAGGCCTCAACCAACCTGGCCCTGAACACCCCCAGACAGGAGGCAGCCACAACCTCCCTGGGCAGCCTATTCCAGACTCTGACCACTCTCATAGTGAAGAACTTCTTCCTAAGATCCAGTCTAAATCAGCTTCTTTTGCCATGTGCCTCTTGTCAGCATTCTGTATGGAGCAAACTGAGACCTCCAGTCTGGTATCAGTTCCTTGACCAGATGTGGTCATGCTGTGACCTGGATCTGAGGTGTGAGCAGCAGAAGTAGGATATAACACAGTCCACACTGGAGTCCAAATCAGAACACCTTATGTGAGCTCACTACACACCTTAACACGTCCTGCATTTCCCATAAGGAGGTTGAGTGGTACCAGAGGAGTTCCCTGGTTTTCAGCTGAAGCTAGATGATTCAGTTTTTTAAATTTTATTTAGGCAATGCACTTTATACCTTTGGAAAACCAAAAGGTTCACTTGTTCAGAGGCTGTAGAGATGAAAATGGCATCACCTGGACTGTGATCCTGGCAGAGAACAAAGTGAATAGTTTGATTTTTTGGGAACAAGATCCCTACCCTCTCACGTGTTCAAGCTTTACCTTTATTTCTTTCTCAGACCAGAGAGAATCCCTGTAAAATCTTTTGGGTTCTTTTATCCATTTTTCTTTTGCCACAATTTGTCTGGTGCAAAAACTTTTTCCACATGCAGCTCACTTTAATTCTTAAGGAGGCTTTAAAGACAGAACAAAGAGATAGCTTCTGTGTCTATGTAGAAAGGCATTTTAAAGTAGAAGGCTATGGTGACTATGCCTGAGTGAATTTCATCTCCTTTGAAACTTCTATTCATGAGTTACAGCCTATAAAAGCAATACACTTCCTAAGATGTTGAATTGTAACTACTGCATAGACTGCCTTACTGCCAATGACTCTGATTTTTTTCCTTCCATCAGAGTCTTACATTTAAGGAGAAAATGACAAGCCTTAAATTTAAAGAAAAACCTACTGACTTGGAAACCAGAAGCTACAAGTTCTTGCTGTTGTCCTTGGTAAAGCTGATCCATGCTGACCCAAAGCTTTTGCTGTGTGTAAGTATGTCATGAGATTCATTTCTTGTAGGATTTCCTCGTGGAACTGCTAAATGAATAAAAATGAAAAACATAAACCTGACATCTATGATAATTCCCTCCTCATTCTTTTCTCTGGGTGCAAAGCTTCTGTGCCTCCCAAGGAAACAGCAAAAGAAACTGCAAGGAGTTTTGCAGAACCAGAGAAAGAGAATGAAAGGGAGCATAAAGGTCTGTAACTCTGAAGGAGGAAAGTGGAATAGAACAAGAAGTAACTTAAAGTAAGAGGTGTCAGGGGAATTAGTCGTGATTTCAATGACTAGAAGGACAAATGCAGCCCGAGAGCTTCCAGTTTCTCAGATCTGTTTATTGTTCACCTTGGACAGAATTAACATACTTTTGTGAGAGGTGTTAAAAACAACCCCACTGTTGCCTTAAAGACCCAGAGCCCTGCCTGCTTTGGTTACAGAGCACTGTTCTGTTGGTCAGTAAATGGCCAGCGGGAAAAAGTTTTACAACTTCCATTTGCTTTCCCCTTTGCTGTTCAGAATCCCAGGAAGCAAGGGCCTGAGACCCAAGGCAGCACGGCTGAGCTGATTACAGGCCTGGTGCAGCTCGTTCCTCAGTCCAGCATGCCAGATATAGCACAGGAAGCCATGGAGGTAAGGGGCAAATGTTCTCTGTGCCACTAGAGGAGTGGGCAGACAAAGGAAGGCTTTTGTACCAGTATTGATTAGCTGTGAAGCTCTGCATTTCACAGGTTCCTTTCTACTGCTGTCTGTTGGTTTTAAAGTAGCCATTAATCCATGATTGCAGCTTGTCCTCTACCTGTGCTGCTCTGCTTTGTTCCTTTCTGCCTCGAGGTGAAACTCTCCTTTGTTTTGTGTTTAGGCCTTGCTAGTTCTTCACCAGTTAGACAGCATTGACCTATGGAATCCTGATGCACCCATCGAAACCTTCTGGGAAATTAGGTATGGAAGTCAACTCCTGTAAATTAGAGCAGCAGCTGTTGTGATTTGTCTTCTCTCTTGGAAGAGCTGTGAGTGTTTGGGGAAAGCTGTGTGACACTGGCATGAATCAAATGTCAAAAGTACTTTGTGTGTTCATGAAAACTTCTTCCTTACACTGCATGGATTTAACAAACATCTAACATCTTGTGCTGGCTTCCTTAGTGACTCTCTTCAGCCTGATGTTAAGGTGTAGAAATGATAATTAGTTGGAAAAGTTAAGAGACACTTCCACCTCATTCAAATGTTTTTTGCCTTTGAAAATTCTACTTTATCCTTTTGGGACTGGGGGAGGGCAGTGCCAAGCCACTCTAGAAGCATGGAGGAGGCAGTAGTTTGTCCTGAGCTGTGATCTCTGTTTGTCTTTCCTGTGTATTTAAAGAACTGGAGAAGTTACCTTCCTTTTTGTCACCTCACAGCAGCTGTTGCAGTTGATTTCTTGCAGAATCTTAAGAGAAGTGAAGTTCCAGAATAGTCAGAATCACACAAAGCCCTGCCAGTCTGTGGTTCTCTGAACATGCCAAATCAGCCAAGTAGGAAGCTGTAAACTCAGAATTGTAAGAATTGCCTGAGCTACATTATTGATCTGATCTGAACTGGTGCTGCTGCTTGCTTGAGAAGCAAGGGAACAACAGGCTAGGAGGAACACTCACCAGCACCAGCAGACTGGATGTGTGACTGCCCATTAGCTCAAGGGGCTTATTATGGGATAGTCTGGGGGCTAAGTGAGCCCTGCCTAGCTAGGCAGTAATAACTGAAACTCATGACTGTAATTTCTGATGGTAGAAATGAGTTTGTGGTCTGTTGGGCTGGGGGAAAGACCCTTTAAATTTGACACTAATTTGGACCCTTTGGCAGTTTTAACAGAGAGTGTGAGGCCTGAATGGATATGAAGAAGGAACATCCCTAGATGTGTTCCTTCCAGAGCAGAGTTGAGACACGTTGTCAGAGCAGTGTAGGTAAACTTGTGCTGCCCCTGTCTGTGCTGTATCTGTTCTGTGGATAAATGGAGGACTTCTGAATGGACAGCTCTGGAGTCTGCACTTCTAACAAGTACCCAAGCTGCTTGATGGCCTCTAGGGAGCTGAAAAGGCCAACTGGGCGGTGGGAAGGGTCAGAGGGAAGCTTGGCATTTCCAGTGCACACCTATGCTCTGTCTCTTACACATTCCAAAGATGATGCCAGTCTGTGTGTAGGATATTCTTGCTCTTGCCTATTTCTGTGTGAAGTGTAGTCATAGCTTCAGCAACGAGCTGGCTGGGCTCTAAAGCTAATGCTGGATTTCATTTTGCTGCAGTTCACAAATGCTTTTTTATATCTGCAAGAAACTCACTAGTCATCAGATGCTCAGCAGTACAGAGATCCTCAAGTGGCTGCGAGAGATTCTCATCTGTAGGAATAAATTTCTGCTAAAAAACAAAGTAAGTAAATGTTAACATCTGGCTGTTAGGAGCAGAAAATGCATTGCCCTCGGTTTTGTCTCTCCCTTTTATTTACCAGGTTATTTTTGTAACTGGAAGAGGTTTAATAGCTCCACCTACACTTTTCTTCCTCCCTCCCTGCTGAGAGATGGTGCCTTGTGAGGCACCCTCCATCAGAATTGTTAACCAAAGTTAGGTTTAGGATTGATTTTCTTTTTTTCACTTGAGCTACACAGATTGCTTTACTCGCCTGGAAAATGTATGTTTTGCAGAACCTGGTGCCTGGTACCTATTTGCCTAATGCAAAGGGAAATAGTCCACAAGGTGAGAACAAGGGAAAGTTAGTTATGATAAAATATAAGTCTTCATGGATGAAATCAAAATCTCTTCTTCAGTCTCATGTTTGTGTGAGTCCTAGAACTCTGACTTCCTCCTTTCTGATAATCACAAAAGTCTTTTCCCAAGCCAAACACACACTGTAATGCTGAGCTGCTAGAATTAAAGCCAGGCTTGCTCTGTTACTTTTTGAATTAAAGACTTATTAGGAAAAGCAAAGGATTTCTGTTTTTTCTGTCTCACCTGGATGTAGCTGTGCTAATGTGAGAAGGATGCTGTCACCCCTGTAGTATGCAGCATGCTTTAAAAGTCCTCTGTCAGCGAGAGGGTTTTTACCTTTAAATAACTTTCCCTTCTTTTCTCTCTTTGTCCTTGGTGGCTCTGTCACTGGGGGACACTACTTTCTGTCTGTGGTGCTGCTCAGTAGTAGGCTTTTTCCTGTGGTGTCTCCAGTTCACTGTGTCTGTAAAAGAGAGTCTCAGGTACTGCAGCTGAGGACTTGAGGCGTTCTGGCACTCTCTGGATTCAGGGAGATGTTGGCATTTGGCCTCTCAGTGGCAATCAGCTCCTTCAAACAGAGACTGTGCTAAGTATCCAAACAGAGACTGTGCTGAGTATCCATCTCCTTCCAGTTGGGAAGGAATTAGTTACTGTTAAAAGCCTACTTCCTCTTAGTGCTCAGGGGATGTTCATTGCTCTTAGGATTGGAAGCAGGTAATTCTTGTTAGAGCTCTGCTTCACAAGCCCAGTTCCTGCTTTTCTGCTCAGAGAATTTAATGTGCACTGCTCCTGAGCTTGGCTTATTGAGGCTTAATTACATCTAAATTAGAATTATATTTGTGTTAGTATGTGTTCTGTGGAGCAAAGCCAAGATGCCTGTAGGGCTTTCAGGAGGAACAGGCATCATTCTGTGCTTGCCTGGAGGTGGTGGCTTTTGAAGAGGACTCTGCAAGGGGAGATGTCTAAGCCACCATTAATATGGATACCTTTAGACAGCCCTGGGAGCAGCAGTATGGAAAACACTGTGGAATGGGAACAAGTAAATGCTGAAGAGCTTTTTACCTTCCTGAAATCTATCCTGGTTATTTTTCTTCCCCCTGCTTACAGCAATCAGACAGGAGCTCCTGCCACTTCCTCTTCCTTTATGATGTCTCTGGAGGTGGAACGAGTCAGATCTCTCTGGACCACGAAGAGATGATCCGCTGTGCTCCAGGAGCTACCCTCAGGAAAGGGAAAGGCAATTCTTCCATGGTGAGGAACAGATCCTAATAATTCTTTTTAACAGAAGTTAAGTGACATTTCGAGAGGACTCTTCAGAAGTTACTCATTTCTTCCAAAGGCAAAGACAGCTCTGTCCTACCTAATGTGTGCACCTGGTGTTTCAGACTTAGAAGGGTCACACTGCTTCGAGTTAAAATGGTGGTGAATCTTTTTCCTTGGGCTTGTACACAGCATCCCTACACACTAGGCTGTTGCTGTTAAATCTGAAAGCTCAAAGTATCACCTGCAGCTCGAATGTGCCATGGAAGGATCAGACTTCGCATACTCACAGCAGCTCCTAAGAGCTCTAAGCCTGGCCAGGGTTGCTCTTTCCTACTGGAGTCAAAGCAGTTCTAAAGGCCATTTTGGATGAGGCTGAATTTTACTCGCCTTGCCATATTCCTAGGCCCCATTAGGGACTGTGGAGTTCTCTGTTTCCCCAGGAGAGCACAGCAGGATGCAGTGGGACCCCCATCTGCCGCCAAGCGCAGACAAAGCTGGAGGTTGCCTTGTACATGTTCCTCTGGAGCCCTGATATCGAGGCGGTGCTGGTGGCCATGTCCTGCTTCCGTCACCTCTGCGAGGAAGCAGATATCAGATGTGGAGTTGATGAAGTCTCTGTGCATAACTTTTTGCCAAACTACAACACTTTCATGGAGTTTGCCTCTGTTAGCAATATGATGTCAACAGGTAAGAGTCATGGCTCTATGAAATACCTTTCAACGCTCTCCTTTGTGTCTGAGCCCTTTCAGCAGGTTGGGAGCTTTGATTTGATGCTGCTCCAGCTGTCACTGGGACATCTCTCCTGTGAAGAAAGGCTGAGGGACCTGGGACTGCTTAGTCTTGAGCCTGCTGAGAGGGGATCTTGTCAATGTCTATAAATAGATGAGGGGAGATGTCAAGATGAAGGCTCCAGGCTCTCTGCAGTGGTGTTCAGTGACAGCACAAGGAACAGCAGGTTCAAACTGGAACCCAGGAAGTTCCACCTCAGTGTGAGGAGACACTTCTTTACTGTGGGGGTGCTGGAGAGGGATTGTGGAGCCTCCTCTCTGGAGACCCAGCTGGGTGCATTCCTGTGTGACCTGCCCTAGGTGACCCTGCTCTGGGCAGAGGCTGGGACTGGATAATCTCCAGAGGTCCCTTCCCATCCCTACCATTCTGTGATTGATTCCATGGGAATTTCCAGGAGGAGTAGGGAATTCAGGTGGCTGAGTTCATGAAGATTTTAGAGTCTACCAAGAAGAATCCTTCTCTAAACACTTTAAGGGGATGTGTTCCTCACTTAGTTCTACTAATAACTTTCAGAGAGCTCGTATTTGATGCAGGTAGGTTTCCCAAACCTTGTGCTGTGCTCCTTTGCAGGGAGAGCAGCTCTTCAGAAGAGAGTGATGGCCTTGCTGAGACGCATCGAGCACCCAACTGCAGGCAACACAGAGGTAAGTGTCCCTCTGCAGTTGTGTACTCTTTGCCTACAGGTTTGTTTGCAGACAGAAAACACTCTTGGTACAAGAAGTTCTGAAGGTAAATCTTGATCTGTCTTATTTCAGGCCTGGGAGGATACACATGCAAAATGGGAACAAGCTACAAAACTGATCCTCAACTACCCAAAGACCAAAATGGAAGATGGGCAGGTGACTATGATGGTTTTTCCTCCTTAGAAATTCAGAATTAGTTCAAATTTACTTATTTTAGGGAAGGAAATTTTGATCTAGAAAGTGAGCTTTGCTGGCAGAATTAAACTCCATGAAAGTATTCCAGGAAAATACTGGTAGTTAGTTGTCCATTATGCTTACTGAGAGACCAAGAAGTAATTTGACTTTAAATTGCTGTAAGGAAGATGGAGGCTGAGCTTAAAAGTGGAAAGGAAATGGAAAAGAAGAGTGAAAGCTCTGGAGTCCTGCTGGAGAAAGGATGAAACGCCTTTCACTGAGGTTTCTAAACAAGCTGGGGGCTGTCATGGCTTCAGTCTCCTGGTGCAGAGCAGGGAATTGCCCACATGGGGCCCTTCAGTCCTCTTCAGCCCTGTGTTTTCAACTGCTCTGAAAGCAGTGCCCTGCAACAGATTTCTGTTCATCACAGCCAACTACAAAAGATGAATCTTGAGAAGCTCCCTGGGCTGGAGCTGTGCGTGGCAGGATGTGAGAGTTCTGCTGAACTGCAGAGCTCAGCTCCAGCTGCTCTTTTGCAGGTTACTGAAAGCCTTCACAAGACAATTGTCAAGAGGAGGATGTCCCACGTCAGCGGGGGAGGCTCCATAGACCTTTCTGACACAGATTCTCTGCAGGAGTGGATCAACATGACAGGGTTCCTGTGTGCCCTGGGAGGGGTCTGCCTGCAGCACCGCAGCAACGCAGGACTGGCAACCTACAGCCCCCCGATGGGCCCCGTCAGCGAGCGCAAGGGCTCCATGATCTCCATGGTGTCCACCGAGGGCAACACCGAGAGCCCTGTCAGCAAGTTCATCGACCGCCTGCTGACCCTGATGGTCTGCAACCACGAGAAGGTTGGGCTGCAGATCCGCACCAACATCAAGGACCTGGTGGGCCTGGAGCTCAGCCCCGCGCTTTACCCCATGCTCTTCAACAAGCTGAAGAACACCATCAGCAAGTTCTTTGATTCTCAAGGACAGGTAAAGTCTGCAGAGATTCCTTCACAGCTGTGTCCTGGTCCTCTTCTGTGTCACTGCCGTTCAGCCAGACTTGGGCAGGCTGGAGGTTGGGCAGGAGGAAATGGAATGAAATTCACCAAGGGCGAGTGTAGAATCTGGCAGCTGGGAAAGAACAACCCCAGGGAGCAGGATAGGTTGGGGACTGAGCTGCTGGAAGGCAGCTAAGGGGAAAAGGATTTGGGAGTCCCAGTTGATGGGAGGTTGAGCATGAGCCAGCAATGTGCTCTGGTGGGTAGGAGGGGCAATGCCAGTCTGGGGTGGGTTAGAAGGGCTGTGGTGAGTATGTTGAGAGAGGTTCTCCTGCCCCTCTGCTCTGCCCTGCTGAGGCCACATCTGGAGTACTGTGTCCAGTTCTGGGCCCCCCAGTTCAAGAGGGACACAGAACTGCTGGAGAGAGTCCAGCACAGAGCCACAAAGATGCTGAAGGGAATGGAACAGCTCTGGTAGGAGGAGAGCCTGAGGGAGCTGGGGCTGTGCTGCTGGGAGAGGAGGAGACTGAGAGGTGACCTCAGCAATGGGTATCAATATGTGCAGGTGAGTGCCAGGAGCCAGGCTCTGCTGGGTGATGCCAGTGCCAGCACAAGGGGCACTGGGTGGAAGCTGAGGCAGAGGAAGTTTCATTTAAACATGAGGAGGAATTTTTTCCCTGTGAGTGTGACAGAGCCCTGGCACAGGCTGCCCAGGGGGGCTGTGGAGTCTCCCTCTCTGGAGATATTCAAAACCCACCTGGATGTGTTCCTGTGTGATCTGCTCTGGGTGATGCTGCTCTGGCAGGGGTTGGACTGGCTGAGCTTTGGAGGTCCCTTCCAGGCCCTGACATTCTGTGATTCTGTCTTCCACATAGCTCATGAGGCTGGTACCTGTTAGTGCCCTGTACAGAGAGCCTGCAGGCACCTGGGGTTGTCTTTGCAGGGCATGCTTTAGCAGGGATTGTGCCTGGGATTCCAGGCTGGGTTTGACATCAAGCAGTTGAAGGTGTGCTTGAGTTCTTTGTGAACTCTGCTTACAGAACCTGTGAGAATGTGCTCAGAGTTGTTAGAACTGGTAGTATTCAAACACATTTAGTCTTGGCATATGTTGGAAGCCTTTTGGCTAGGTGGTAACTAGAGAAATGCTTGTCCATGAGATCTGTGAAATGCTGCAGCCTGTGTGATAAATGCCCTTCCTTTTGGTTTTTGTGTGCAAAGAGTTAAGATCAGCAATTTTCTTCCTGTAGGTTTTGTTAACTGAGACCAACACACAATTTGTGGAGCAAACCATTGCTATAATGAAGAACTTGCTTGACAATCATACAGAAGGGAGCTCAGAACACCTTGGGCAAGCCAGTATTGAGACAATGATGTTAAATCTGGTTAGGTAAGAAATTCTGTTGACCTTCCTATACAAAGTAAGATGTTTAAGAACTGAGATGGAGCCTTCTAGTTTATATCCTTTCTGCTTGTATCCATGGAGAAGCAGCAGCTGGTTTGCTGAAGCTCCTCCTTATGGTTCTGACAACTTCAGTAATGATGGGGATAATTTACACAGTAGCACAAAGTACATTGGTGGAGGCTGACTTCCCCTCTAAAGAACTTCCCATGCCACAGCTTGGCCCTGCTCTCCTAACCATTCCTGGTTAGAAATGTCAGTGGTTACAAAGCAGCTGAAGGGCAGATTTCTGGTCAGTTTTACACCAAGAGGAAGCTTTGCCCAGAAGGAATCTGGTAGTTCAGCTAAGCTGCTACCCAAGTCTGCTGGATCAGTTGGTGTGTGGGTTCCAGCAAGGAGCTGAGAGGACTGCTCAGATGTGTAGCATGAAGCTTTGAGTGAATCATTTTGCTTTGTCCCTCAGGTATGTGCGTGTGCTTGGGAATTTGGTCCATGCCATTCAGATCAAAACTAAGCTCTGTCAGTTAGTGGAAGTCATGATGGAGAGGAGAGATGACCTTTCCTTTTGCCAAGAGATGAAATTCAGGTGAGGAGTGCACTCCAGGAATGTTTGGAAACAAAATAAACCCAAACCTGTCTCACAGCAATTTTCCTGGTACAGGGCTGGGACCCCTGGCTCTGTGTTCACAGCAGTCCTGAGCCTGGTGCTGCTTGGAGATTTTCTTTTGGTTGTGGAGATACCACACAGCATTTTTACAGGTGTGAGATACAAACTGGGGTGATATTTGCTGTAATAAAATTAGTTCAGTTTATCCTCAGTGTGTGCTGGTTCAAATAGTTGCTACACTGCCCAGAAGTTCCTACTGCAACCCAGAAGGCAACTTGTGTCCTAGACAGCATCCAGAGGAGTGTGGCAAACCAGGCAAGAGAGGAGGTTCTGCCCCTTGGCTCTGCTGAGACCTCAGCTTCAGTACTGCCTCCAGTTCTGTTGTCTCCAGCATAAGAAGGACACAGAGCTGCTGGAGTGAGCCCAGAGGAGGCCACAAAGATGAGCCAAGGGCTGGAGCAGCTCTGCTGTGAGGACAGGCTGAGGGAGCTGGGGGTGTGCAGCCTGGAGAAGACTCCATAGGGACCTCAGAGCTGTCTTCCAGTACCTGAAGGGATCCTCCAGGAGGGCTGCAGAGAGACTTCTCATGAGGGCATCTAGAGACAGGCCAAAGGGGAATGGTTTGGAGCTGAGGCAGAGCAGGGTTAGACTGGAGCTGAGGAAGAAGTTGTTCAGTACAAGGGTGGTGAGACTCTGCCACAGGTTGCCCAGGGAGGCTGTGGCTGCTTCCTGCCTGGGGGTGTTCAAGGCCAGGCTGGATGAGGCCTTGAGAAGTTGAATCTAGCTGAGAGGTGTCCCTGCCCATGGTGGGGAGGGTGGGGTAGGTGATCTCTGAGGTCCCTAAGCCATTTTAGGATTCTTTGATACACTGATTTGTCCTATTTAAGGCCCTTTAAAAATTCCCAAAGCTAAAGCAATCTCTCTGTGTGTTCCAGGAACAAAATGGTGGAGTATTTGACAGACTGGGTCATGGGAACATCTAACCAAGCAACAGATGAGGATGTGAAATGCTTGACAAGGTAGGAAAGAACACTTAAACTGTTCTGGAGTTGCTTATGTTGGACATCCACAGACAAACTGGCTCTGGGGGCTTCCTTCACTGGTAGCAATTGCAAGGAAAAGACAAAAATGGAAACTGAAGTTTTGGCGAGAAACCAAAACCATGTTTAATGTCTGGTCTTAACTGACAGGGGTCTGGAGAGGGTTTGGTTTTATATCTAGTGAGTTTATTATTTAATTCTGCATTAGGACTGAAAATTTTATTTGTTAGAGCTCTTTCTTCAAGTAATTCATGAAATCATCAAGCATTAAAGTGCTGAGTTTATACTTGGCTGAGTTTGTGAGTAGTAAGTGTGGTTTGCAGTTGCTGTATGCTTGGACTGGTACCACAGGATCCAACAGCTGTTCTCTTGGACAAAACTAGAATCAGTTTTTGGGTAAAGATTCTTCTCACCTGCAGTTAGAGTGATAAGGAAAAGGGACTTGGGATGGGGAAGTTACCAAGAGGAAGGAGAGACTGATCCTGCTGAGCTGATTCACAGCTGCTTGCAATGTTGTTTTCCAGAGATTTGGACCAAGCCAGCATGGAAGCAGTGGTCTCTCTCCTTGCTGGCCTTCCACTGCAGCCTGAGGAAGGAGATGGTGTTGAGTTGATGGAAGCAAAATCTCAGCTGTTTCTCAAGTAAATAGTGACTTAGAACTCTTTCTGTACAAGGGCTCTGATTAGCTGCACTGTGTGACTTTTATTGCAACTGTTGTTTCTCTTCTAGCAGAAATAATTTTATTATCCAAACAGAGATTACCTCTCACAGCCCATTTCTATGCCTGCTAGGTTTATGGAAACATTGGCACTTAGAAAACAGATGTGGGTTTGTTTCTCTTTAATGCAGATGTATGCTTAGTTCATGGGAGGCATCAGCTTGCATTGATACTCTGTTTTTATCCAGGCAAATTAAAATCTCTTTAAAGACCTCCCTTAAAACTTCCAATCAGTGTGCAGCATTTTTATTTTTAGTCCCCAAAAGGAGTAAATATAATTTCTGTCCTCTGGCATTGGGCAGCTTGTGGCACTAAACCAGCACACTTTGAGAAAGAGCTCGTTGATGGTTATCAATATGTAAAGGTGAGTGCCAGGAGGCTGGAGCCAGGCTCTGCTGGGTGATGCCTGACGCCAGGACAAGGGGCACTGGGTGGAAGCTGAGGCATAGGAAGTTTCATTTAAACATGAGGAGGGATTTTTTCCCTGTGAGAGTGACAGAGGGAANCCCTCTCTGGAGATACTCAAACCCCACCTGGATGTGTTCCTGTGTGATCTGCTCTGGGTGATCCTGCTCTGCAGGGGGGTTGGACTGGATGATCTCTTTGGGTCCCTTCCAACCCCTGACACTCTGTGAGCCTGTACACTCTTTTCCCTTAGGTATTTCACACTGTTCATGAACCTCCTGAACGACTGCAGTGAGGTGGAGGAGGAGAGTGCCCAGGCGGGCGGCAGGAAGCGCGGCATGTCGCGCAGGCTGGCGTCGCTGCGCCACTGCACCGTGCTGGCCATGTCCAACCTGCTCAACGCCAACGTGGACAGTGGCCTGATGCACTCCATAGGTAAAGCACTTAGAGAGAACTCTGCATGAACGAGCTCGTAATGAAGACATTGCTGTTTGATTTATTTTTACATCTCTCTTAGTAGTTCTGGGTTTTTTTAATCAGGCTTGGGCTATCATAAAGACCTCCAAACAAGAGCTACGTTTATGGAAGTCCTCACCAAAATTCTGCAGCAGGGGACAGAATTTGATACCTTAGCAGAGACAGTGCTAGCAGATCGCTTTGAGAGATTGGTGGAGTTGGTTACAATGATGGGTGATCAGGGGGAGCTTCCTATTGCTATGGCTTTAGCCAATGTGGTGCCTTGCTCTCAGTGGGTAAGTTGATTCATGCAGTTTGTTTTTTTTTTTCCCTACGTTCATGACTTGGGGTAGAAATTAGTGCAAACATGGAGAGTGTAACAAGAGCTTGCTTAGAGCCAGTGTTCAGCCTTTCTTAGTGCATGCTTGAAAGGTGTGCTGAGTCTGATTGCCAGAGAGCTTGATTATAAATGGCCTTTATCTAGTAAATACTTAGTGAATGCCTAGGAATAATGTTAGTGAAATGAGTGCATCCCTTCGGGCTGGTTGCTTCAGACTGAGTGTGCTGTAATGCAGAGCTCCTTAGATTTTAGCAAGATGAACTGGGCTTTGTTGTATCACAGAAATGCTTATCTGTCTGGAGAAAGCCTTATGGATTTGTGTGACTGGCTGTCATGAGGCAGACTTTTAGACCAGCAGTAGCACAGGGAAGGTTTAAAGAGAGATTGTGATGCTTGATTTGATATTTACATGCCAGACTGCAGTGAGTTTAAAGCTTTAGTACAGACCGCTTGCTGGTTTGCTCTTGATTCTTTGTTCAGTACTCATTTTGGGTCTCTGCTGGTCAGATTAACCTTTCACTGCTTCCTTTAAGGATGAGCTAGCTCGTGTCCTGGTCACGCTCTTTGATTCCCGGCACTTGCTCTACCAGCTGCTCTGGAATATGTTCTCCAAGGAAGTGGAACTGGCAGATTCCATGCAGACGCTCTTCCGAGGAAACAGCCTGGCCAGTAAAATAATGACTTTCTGTTTCAAGGTAGGTGATGGCATCTGGCTGCTACAGGTTGCTTCCACAACAGCAGAACTTTATTAATATACAAGTACAGAACTGGCAGTGTTGGGTGTGAAGCACTGGAGAAAGTGATTAGATTGAAATAGTGCAGAGCTGCCTTTGGGTCTTGGGTTTAATTTAATCTCAGCTCTTCCATCTCTAAGTTTAGGGAACTTTACTTTTAAGGCTTCAATGTTTGATGAACTGAGTGTTGTAGATCTCTTATGCTTAGGCCCAGCTAAAAAATACAAATCCTCCTGGAACTAACCTTTTGCCAAGACTTTATGACTCAACCAGTTAGGCTGAAGCTTGCAGTGAGTCCTCCTGAAAGCTTCCAAGGCAAGAAATGCTTCATCTCACCTGGTCTGTATGTTCTGCCTAAGGAACTCTCAGTCATAGTCAGGTTTGTTAAACTTCTGACTAGCTTAATCATGTGAGTGGTTCTGGGACCTGAAGACTCTTCCTGATGGTCTGTTTGTAATTGGCAATTGGAAGTCTGAGCTCCTGTTTGTGCTTCCGTTTGAGTTTAGAGAGCTGTGTACAAACAGTGACTCAGCACTTCCATCTCTCCAAGGAAGAGTCCCAGCTGGTGACTGTGGTTGTTGGAGTCACCTACAGCTTTCCCTGAACTGGGGAGGAATTAAAGTGCTTGCAGAAATGGATCACAATGGTGCTCCAGAAGTGAATCTGTCATATGGGAACACCAATTTTACAGAAATGCCAAAACAATTCAGGTGTTCTCTGACTCCTCTGATGCTTTCAGAGTTTGGGAGGGTTGCTGTGCATTGCTGTGTTAATCTGACACCCATTCTGCTCTTTCTCCACAGGTGTATGGTGCTACCTATCTGCAGAAGCTTTTGGAGCCTTTATTGAGGACTGTGATCACATCCTCTGAATGGCAGCACGTCAGCTTTGAGGTGGATCCAACAAGGTTTGAGATTCAAGGCGGGGAGCAAATGTGTTTGTGGCCACCATTGCCAGGCACTGGAAATGTAACAGGATTCCTTTCTTTGGCTTGCACATCTTTTTCTCATTCTCTTCCACTCCTCACTTTACCAGAGTGAACTGTACAGAGCTGTCCAGCACAGCAAGATGAGTTTTTCTGCATGTCCTCTAAGCCCTGAAAGAGTAAGGAAGATAGAGAGCTCTTGCAGGACCTCTTCTGCTTCATGCTTTTATGTAGGCCACTAATCTGGGCATTTCCAGTAGTACCAGAAAGCATCTGAGTTAGGCCAGCAAATGAGTTACAGGAGCAAGATGGAATGTGTGCATGCTGGGTGGGACTTTTTGCTTTCATTTCTCTTATGTCACTTCCAAGACTTGGATTTAGTAGCTTTTGCTCTATTGCTTTCAGTTTTCTCTAAGCAGAATTTCATGTGTTTGTCCTTTAAATAGCTTGCCAAAAGATTGACCTTCTTGGTAACAGTTTAACTCTCAAACATCTGTCTCTACCTCAAATTCCTTTCAGAGAAACCATCATCAAACTGACAATGCAGCCATCAGCTGGAATTGTGTGTGCATGGCTTTGTGTGGAATGGTGTGAGAGAATCTCACTTGCAGCTTTCTCTTTATAACTGGCAGTTCAGTTTGTGTGGTTAAGAGGTGGATGGAAGCTTTTGTGTAAAAGCTCACCAACATTTCTGTTGCCCCTGGGAAATCAGGTTACTCCCAAAGGTAGAGGCACAGTGAGTATCATTTCTGTGATTGCTGGTCATACATTTGTGGGTCTGTTTCAGGCTGGAGCCTACAGAAAGCCTTGAGGAGAACCAGAGGAGTCTCTTGCAAATGACAGAAAAGTTTTTTCATGCAATCATTAATTCTTCTCTGGAGTTCCCACCGCAGCTGCGCAGTGTGTGCCATTGTTTGTACCAGGTATGCCTGCAGTAGTTGCCTGCCCCTGACCTCTGGGGTTGGTTTCTGTCCCTGTAGCAGTTTGGAGCTTGGTCCAGCAGTGGGTGCAAAGGGGCATTTGTTAAAGACTGTCCTCAGGTGTTTGTTAAGTAACAGGAATCTGAGTGTAGGGACTGGGTGGTGCTCCAGACTCCGCTTGGCAGTCAGGAGGTTCCTAAGTGGTGGTTTTTAAGGAGCTGAATTGCAGCTGGGAACTTGGGACTAATAAAGGAGCAATAGTCTCTGTTTCAGCATCTCTGTGGGAGGCTGAGGATTAACTGAGAGGTAATGGTCATAGCTGCTTTTATCAATTAACAGCTGGGCCAGCTGTGGGGAAGGCAGCAAAGGGGAGAACAAAAATACACTGCTGAGAGAATGCAAAACTGTGTTTTGAGTATGGGAGCAGTGCATTGTACCTTTAGATCAGAAATAAAGTTAGTTATCTAAAAGGCTCATGGGTCATGGCTTTGATGAACCTTAACTGTCAGTCTCACAGCTGCCTGTGCAGTGACTGACTCTAGACAGCTGTTCTCTGCATAGAAATAGAGGCAGTTTCTTCAAGAGCATTCCTCTCTGGAGGATGTTTCTACCAAATTGTCTCTGAAATGTATCATTTAGGTCATTACTCCTGGAGCATTATTTAGTTGCCCATTACAGATGGCCATAATCTTTTACTTTCTGCCTTTGATAGAAAAGCAGCTTTAAAAGGGTGTAGAAAACCCCAACCTGTCTGGTCTTCAGTGGGGTCACAGTGGTTACAAGTCTCAAATTTGAGAAACTGGGGATTGAAGCTGAGTCTATGGAAGGAAGCAGCTCTGTCAGATGCTGAGGGCTGTGTTGTCTGTGCTTATGTGGTTATAAAGAAGACCCTCTGCAGGTGAGGTCCAGGCCCTGCATCATTTAGAGGGCCTGTGTCATGTCTCAATCACATCCTGAACACAGGAGTCTGTAGGTTGCTGTGGACCAGTGTGAGCTACACCATTAAGCTGTACTGGGCAGGAGGTCCACTGGCAGATGAGTGGGTACATAACAGCCTTGTAACTGGGGAGCTGCAGGTGCTCTGCTTTGAGAATGAAAGCTTCTTGTGTCTGAGGAGTAGAGTGACAACAGGAATACATTCTGTTCTGAGTAAACTACCTTCCATCTGCTGTGGGCAGCACATCTGGTGGAGGTACTGCTGCCTCTGGGAGCCTGGAGTGTGTTATTGTGTGCAGAGGGCTGCTGTGCAGGCAGGGTACTGGAGTTCAGCAGCCCAACAGAAAAGAACCAGAAAGAGACAGAGAAATGTTTTGTTAGAGTTCTTCTAATGAGGCAAATCACAGAGACTGACTTCTGTTTGTGGCTAAAACTTTAGTGCTGTCACACAAACCTTGGAAAGTTACCAAGCTGGGACCACCCTCTTCCTGCTTGTTTCTGGTACCATTTATAACTGATGCTTACAGAGAAGAAGCCTTCCTGAGTGGTGCACTGTCCTCTGTAGAGTAAGTTCTGCTGTAGTAGTACCCTCCTGGCCACCTCCCGTCCATGTACCTGCATTTCCCAGCCCCCATCCCTCCTCTGCTCCTTCCCTTTGCTGCTGCTCTCTGTAGCAGCTCAGCAGCAGGTCGCTGAGCCCAGTGTGCTTGTAGGACTCTTTCCTGCTCTTTGTGTGTACCTGATGGGTTTATCTGCTGCTAAAACTTGCAGGGGGGGATGTCCCTGCTGCCCTCAGGGCTCATAGGAAATGTGATGCCCATCGTGGAGGACTGTCAGAGAAGAGCTATGCATGGCAGAGTATTTGAGCTGTGGTCTCAGTGATGTGGTCTGGAAGAGCTACTTTTGCTCTTTCAACCATGGAGTCTGTGTCTAAAGTAAAGCAAGGAAAAGACATTTTCTGAGCTGTGCAAACTAACGATGAGTAACAGACCCCCGACCTCAGCAGTGTGGTCTAGGCATGTTTTTGCAGTGGATGCTGCATTCCTGCAGCTGCTGCTGTTCCCAGAACTTGGGAGTGAGAAATGGGGAGCTGTATGTTGCCTGCTCTGGAGCCTGGGTTGTTACTGTGAGCTCTTGGAGTCCCAGCTAGGCATGCAAATGCTGGGTCTTTGTTTCCTCTGAATGGCTTCTAAAGTCATCGGTTCCTCTTGCTGGCAGTGGTTGTATTCAGGTTGGCAGGGGGTGGTCTTGGTTTGTTGGTTTTGTTTGGTTTGGGGTTTTAAATTGGGAACTGATGGGGGGCAGGTTGGTTGTCTTCAAGTTCAGATGGCCACAGTCTCACAAATGGTGTCTGGGAGCATATTTGAGGGTTACTGAAAATGTCCCAGGCAACCTTGGTTGCTGCTTCTGTGATTTGACTTTCCCAATGACTTCTCCTGGGATTGTTGTTCCATGCTGGTTCTGGGTTGGATCAGATTCACTTCCATTCCAGTGATAATTACTCCTATGCAATCCAATAGTAATTCCTACATGAAATGGGATTAGTGAAATTTACTGCTCAGAGGTTCTTTAGTGGAAACCTGCCAACCCTGGTGGCTTTCTTCTTGCCTTTACTGTTTTCTTGATCATCTGTTCCTAAAAGAGATACACAGCTGGTAGTAACTGATGCTCAACTTCAACATTTAGTACTTGAATTGTTTCTAGTAACACCACTATTTGGGGATATGACTTAGTGGTGGACTTGGTGGAGTAGGATTAATGCTTGGACTCGATCTTGAAGGTCCTTGCCAACCTAAATGATTCTATGGAGTGCTTGTTCACCACAAACAGTCTAATAATTCATTCTCTGCTTTCAAATTCAAGAGCATTTTGGAGAGCCTGGCCTTTGTCTGAAAGAAAGTACAAGGAAAATAGGATTTTTGGGGGTGATTTTGATAAGTTAACTTTGTTTTTTAAATACAGAGAATGTCTTCCCTCCAAGGCAATAAGTGAATGAGACTGAATTTTGTGGTCTCTTTTTATGCTTAGTGTTTTTAAAGTAAATATGTGTGCAAAGAGTCCTCCTCAGGTGTGTTGTGGAAGTGTTGTGTAGCTGACTGAATCCCTGGAGCAGCAGCATGGGCAGTGATGTGTTTAGCTGGGGACAGGGACTCTGCTGGCTGCTACCAGAGCAGAGCCCTGATCTGTGTTTTCCTCTGGAAACATCCCAGTAGCTGGCTCCTGGGGCAGCTCAGCCCTGCTCATCCTCACCTCTTGTACCTTCAGGAAAGTCACTGCTCAGGAGCAAGCCTGGTCAGAGTAGCTCACACAGGAAACTTGTGCTGGCTGATTCATAAACCCCACCCAACCCACACTTCTGATTCTCTTGAAGCAAGAGGAATGGAAATTCCACTTGCTTTAAACACAGTCACCTGTTGAAGAGAGCCCCTGTGGGACTGCTCTGTAGCAATCAGAAGCAGGAATGGGGCAGAGGCACCCTTGGGTAATTGTGACTAGGTCTGCAGAAGTTTGGCCTAGTAGCAGAATAGCTTTTACTGGCTGGGAGTTGAGGCTCTCCGGATTTTCACCCTGTCGCACCCTGCAGCTGTAGAAGTGCTCTTCCAGTTCCAGTTTGTGTTGGAGCTCCTGGTACATGCTTGCTGTGAAGCTGCTGAGCACTGCAAGCTCCTGTTGGGGCAGCTGCAGGCCTTGCTGGCTGCAAGGCTTCTCCGTGGTGCTGGTTCTCTGCCACGGCTGAGCTGGGGGCTGTAGGCTTGAGCTCCACAATCCAACATTCCTCTGCACAGGGCAGCAGTACATGAGGCTGAGCTGCTCTGGCTTTGCTCAGGTCCCAGCAGGCAGTAGGACAGGATGTGATGCCTCTTGGTGGGTCCCTTTGCAGCAAAGTGAAAAGCAGGAATAAGAACAATCAAATCAGGAGTTTTGATCTGGAAACCTCTAAGAACTTAATGCAGAGCCACTGGCTTCGTTCTTCCTTTTTCCACAGAGTGTTTTATGGCAGTGTTTGGCTGTCAAAGTAGCAATCCCCATGATGGTTCAGATCTGACCAAATTGAAGGACACACAGAGAAACATTGGGAAGATTTAAAACTCTAAATTTCTTTGCAAAGCAATGTGTAATTCAAAGGTATCAGACTTGGCTGTCTTTGCTCTTAAAATTATTTGGGGATGGTGAAAGACATTTGGAAGCTGACCCTACCATTGAATGCCCAATATTGTGTGTCATGAGCACATGAACGTGGTTTGACCTTTTAATCTAGCCAGAAATAGTAGAAATGATTGAAAAGCAACATTTGCTTGTTCTGTATTTAGTGCTTTGTAAATGAGATGTTAATAAAAGTTGTGGAATAAAAACTCCATCATCAGTCTTCAGTTGATATATTTCATTTTCTGTTGGTTCTGTTTGTTACATTTTACTGTGTAATTTATGTACCAAGTCAACATTGCGTTTGTTTTGGTTTTTTTTGTTGCTGTATGTAGTTGGTGCTGTGACTTGTTTGTGCTCATCTCTGTTCTGTAGGCAACTTGCCACTCTCTACTGAATAAAGCTACCGTAAAAGAAAAAAAGGAAAACAAAAAATCAGTAAGTTTGGAGACCTTTTTCTTAGCCATTTCTTTCAAAGCACAACAGAAACCTTTTGCTGTTTGTTCCAAACATCTTCACTTCAGTCTGTTTGACCTCACTTGTAAAATCATTCTACTAATTCTGGCACAAAATAGCTTTCATTTCAATTAACCCTGGAATTAAGTTATATTTAAAATATTCTCTGTGTGCCTATTAGAGTAAACAAAAGACATTTTTAACATTACTGCTTAGTATTTAATACTCTGATTCTTCTACCCTTGCCACCATCTTCAGAATTAAAAAGGAATGCAGGAGAAAAATGTTATCTTTGGGGGAATATCTGAGGCTGTTTTAATGCTCTGGCAGATAACTTCAGCTCGCATCCTGGGAGAAGAGCAATTAATATAGAGGGGTTGCTGAAAAGAAAAAAGAAGCTTCTGGGACTTGTTGCTGATCTGTTTCCTTTTGTTTGCCTTGTGCCTAAGCAATCCAATTTAGCACTTTTATTTACTGAGGAAAGCAGATTTCCCATCTCCAGTACCTTGCTGTGGTAGAATTCAGATGTGGAGCCTGAGAGTGTGTTAAGTGCCCAATCTGAGTGCATTTGACAAGAAAATCTCACTGATGGCAACCCCAAGCTGCTGCTGAACCAAAGTGGTTCTGGCTTTGTACTAATGGTTTTATCTGTTGGAAGAAGCATGAGCTGAGCTTGCGCTGGTCACATCTTAAAGTGTTCTAGTACAATAGAGTTTGGTTTTATCTATTTTAACCTAAAATAGGAAGCTGGCTGATGTTATGCTGTGAAAAGGTAGAGCTTTGACTTGTTTTGGCTAACTTGGTACTTGTGAGCAAGTGCACACAGAGATAAAGTGTTCCTAGATAGCAAAGAGCAGTATTCTAAAGCTGCAGCTGTAGCAAATGACTGCTGAGTGCTCTGGGGCAGTGTATGTATGGGCAGAGAGGTCCACTGGCCTCTCAGCTCGGGCTCCTTCTGTCTTCCCCTGTTGCAGTGTGGTGCTTCTGAAGAGTATTTCTGTAAATCTCCTCCCCGTGAATTTCAAACCCCTCTGAGTCTGAACAGCACAGGTCTCACTGCTAGAGGGACTCTCGTGGTCAGTAGTGAGGTTGGAAACACACAAATAAAGTCCCACTCACAGAGGAAAGAGTTCTCTGTATTGGCTGGGAGCATGCCCATGGGTATGGACAGGGCATTGGGCTGCTCTGCTGGCACTGGCAGAGTCCTGGAGTTCAGTGGGCAGCAACTCTGAAATACAGCTGCTTACCTGTGTCTGAGAGCTGTTGGAGCAGTTTCCCCTAGCAAGGGTGGTCCAGAAGCTGCAGCAAGGGTAGGCAGTGCCTGACAGCCCCGCGCCCGCTCCCCTCACCCCTGACTCCCCTGCGATGCCAGAGCCGTCAAGGCAGGAGTGCCCTGCTCACGTGCTGAGCTCGATTGGTGTGGAGAGAGTGCTTAGGTTGGGTTGCCCTGCGAGGCTCTGCTCAGTTTGCCTTCCCTTTCCTCTAATGCCAACCTCTTGTTTACACTTCTGCCCCCGTAGGTGGTTAGTCAGCGCTTCCCCCAGAACAGCATCGGAGCCGTGGGGAGTGCCATGTTCCTGCGGTTCATCAACCCTGCCATCGTCTCCCCCTA
This sequence comes from Ramphastos sulfuratus, assembly GCA_013399055.1. NCBI lineage: Eukaryota > Metazoa > Chordata > Aves > Piciformes > Ramphastidae > Ramphastos > Ramphastos sulfuratus. The sequence goes on along the minus strand of WBNM01027978.1, from coordinate 276,840 downwards.
CGAGGCAGGCATTTTAGACAAAAAGCCTCCACCAAGGATTGAAAGGGGACTGAAACTAATGTCAAAGGTGAATCAATAAATCCTTGCTTGGCCGTGGTTTGTGTTCTGCCTGCTCTGGCTCTGCTCTTTGGCTAGTAGCAGGAAATGCAGGTGAAGCTGCAGCCTTCTGGTGCAACCATCCTGGTTGTGTAAAGTGCAGTTCCCATGCTGGGTTGGTGGCATTGGTGCTGACAGCAGCGTGGGGCACAGCCTGTATGGGGAAAAGCCACTGCCAAAGGGATGTGTCAGGTACCACAGTGCCTGCAGGCTCCTCCCTGCAACTGCCAGCCTCAAGTGAAAACCAAGCAATGTTCCTTTGAGCACAGTGGCAAGAACAGCAGCCAGATAGGAAGTTCAAATTAGCACTGCCAGATAGGGAGTTCAGACTAGCACTGAAGAAGTGAAATTGAAACTTTTTTTCCTATTTTCAGTCTCCTTTGGTAATATTTCCTGTTAAAACTGAACTCAGTATTCAAGGTATGGCCTCTGATGCCAGGCTGCATGCTGAGCTGGGCTGTGGCTGTGCATGCAAACAGAAGGGCCATGGCCACCCCTAACTCCCAGCCCATCTTCCCTGCCCCTTTTTACAGTGTGGGATTGGCATCAGATCTGAAGCTTTCATGCTGTGATGACCAAGGAGAGGACTGACTGATCTGCCCATCCAAAAGCCTCTCCTCTGCAAGGCAGCTTTGGTTATAGCTGCACTGATGGTGGCTGTTAAGCAAAATGCAGCAACATGGTTTGATGCCAGACTTGGTGGGGCTGGAGAGTGGTTGGACTTGGTGATCTTAAAGGTCCTTTCCAACCAAAGCAATTCTATGATTCTGAAACCAAAACCTGGCACACAAGTTCTGGGACTTGTCCACCTTACCCACATTAAATCTTGAGACATTGGAGTTCTCTTCAAGTGGACATAATCTGTTGCTTCCCCATGGCTGTGGAGCTTCCAGAAGATAGAGATAATATTTCATATATGATGAGTTGGAAAGAAGTTTTTTTTTCCCTGGTCTGAACCTGGATGAAGTTCATAGATAGGGGAAGTAATTCCCTAGCATTTAGCAGTATGTGACAGAATATTTCCTGAGTGACCCCAGTTTGCACCAGCTGGGGTTGTTGTCTTCTTTTTCTTGTCTTGAGGCTTCAGTTAAAATGAGTGTTTCTGGCAGACCACAGCAGTTAGTGCATTAAGCCTTGATGTGTCTTTACCATCTTCTTATCATTTAGATACTTCAGAGCATTGCCAACCATGTCCTGTTTACAAAAGAGGAGCACATGAGGCCTTTTAATGACTTTGTCAAAAGCAATTTCGATGCGGCACGAAGGTAGGTCCCGGGACGCTGGCATGGGGCTGTGTGCCATGAGAGTAAGCAGAGTGTGCTCACAGCCCCTTGCTGCAGGCTGCCCTGGCACAGGGGTGCTGATCAGTGGCTCTGAACCACAGGTTCTTCCTGGACATCGCCTCGGACTGCCCGGCCAGCGACACTGTCAACCACAGCCTGTCCTTCATCAGCGACGGCAACGTCCTGGCGCTGCACCGCCTGCTCTGGAACAACCAGGAGAAGATTGGCCAGTACCTCTCCAGCAACAGGTGAGGCTGCAGGAGTGCTGTCAGCCTCCAGGACCATCCAGCCCAGCCTTCTACCCAGCACCTCCCTGAGCTCTAGGCCATGTCCTGAGGTGCATCATCCCATTTTCTGAATGCTTGCAGGAGTGGTGACTCCATCACCTCCCCAGGCAGCCTGTTCCAGTGCCTGACCACTCTTGCAGGAGAGAAATTCTTCCTAATATCCAGGCTAAACAAGGAAGGGATGGGAAATGACCATTTGGAAATGCTTGAGATGCTTTTGTTATTAGAGCAGAAGAATGTGGCTGGAAAATCTTACACTGGGAAACTTCCATTGACAAACCATTACTGGGAAGATGCCAACATCTTGGCTGCCCTCTTCACTGCCAACCCTTTGTGCAGTGTGCAGTTGCCTTATCTTTCTAAACCTTGTTTTGTGTGTGATAAACACTTCTGTTTCTTTGTGGAATGGTGTTCTGTGATTTAAAACAAAGAAAATGCAGCCTGTCCAGGGTCAGGAGGAGGAGTGGGCAAAAAATAGAGGAGCTGCTGAGTAAAGGACTTACAAGTGCTGTGCTGTTCCCAGGGACCACAAGGCCGTTGGGAGAAGACCTTTTGACAAGATGGCCACACTGCTTGCCTACCTGGGCCCTCCTGAGCACAAACCTGTGGCAGATACCCATTGGTCCAGTTTAAATCTCACTAGCTCCAAGTTTGAAGAATTTATGACAAGGTAATGAGGTGATTGTGGAGGGGACACAGCTTGGGGGATTGTAGCCTTCAGGCAACGGAAAGACTTAGAAAGATTTCTTTGTGAAGGGTTTGTTTAACAGTCTGGGTTCACAAGTACCTTGTAGGGCTCTGGATAGGTTGTAATTCATAGAATGGGTTGGGTTGGGAGAGACCTTAGAGATCATCCAGTTCCAACCCCCTGCCGTGGGCAGGGACACCTTCCACTAGCCCAGGTCACTCAAGGCCTCATCCATCCTGGAGGGGGCATCCACAGCCTCCCTGGGCAAACCTGTTCCAGTGTCTCCCCACCCTCACTGTACAGAATTTCTTCCTAGTCTCCAGTCTTAAATCTCCCCTCCTCAAGCTTCAGTCCATTCCCTCTCATCCTGTCACTCCCAGCCCTTGTCCCTGAACTGGGACTTGGAGCCAGCAGAGGCGTTCGTGGCTGAATGGAGGTTCAGGGTTCCGTGAACTTAATACTTCTGTTTAAAGACACAAATAAAGAGGGTTTGAGAGTTTTGATTTTCTTTTTGGAGAGGCAGTTGTGAAAAGCTGATGTCCATCTGCTGCTGCTTTTCAGGCATCAGGTCCATGAAAAGGAGGAGTTCAAAGCACTGAAAACGTTGAATATTTTCTACCAGGCTGGGACATCCAAAGCTGGCAATCCTGTGTTCTACTACATCGCACGGCGGTAAGGAACCTTTCACCTTCCCTGTCTGAAGTGAAGCTGTCAGACCCAGAGTACCAAGTGCCTGTAGGGAAGGGACACCAACTTGGAAACAAACAAGAATCTGCAAGTGGCTGGGTTTTGTCCAGTGTTGGTGCCAGTAATTTTTAATGGAGCTGTGTCCTAAAGCAGAAGTGTCACAGTTTTTCCACCCAGCAGTCCATGAGGAGCTGTGGAAAAACACCTAAGACTGTACAGCCTGAATGGTTCTGTGATCCATTTTATTAACTTCTCACTGTCTGTCAGTGTGGTTTTTGCTGGTGCTGCTGGTGGTAGCTGAGTTGATGCTGGTGGAGCTGCTGTGGCACCAGTGCTGGTTGAGTCCCTGTGGTTGCTTTGTCTCTTCTGGTGCTGCTGTGGCTGATGTGTGATGCTGGTGGGCTGGCTGCTGCACCAGTGGGTGCTTGCCCGTGGGCCCCTTGCTGCTGCTGCACTGGTCTGTGGTTGTGGTTCCTGGGGAGCTCCTGCTTGAGCTGCTTGTCGGGGTGAGGCTGGGCAGAGAGCTTCTGATGGCGGTGCCAGCACTGCTGTCCATGGTGTGCTCGTTGCTGGTGGTTAGTGGTGCTGCTGCTCGTGTTGCCAGTGTCAGCGATGTGACCCTTCTGGCCAGATGTGGTGTGGTGATCTGAAGAAATGTAGTCAGGGGTGAACCTTCTGCAGACCTTCTGAGTGCAGGTAGTGAGATGAAAGCAAAGGAGGTCTCTTCTGCAGGGCTTTGAATCCAACCATGTAAACAGGCCAGACACACCTCAAAGGAGGCATTCTTCAAGCTTACCTATTTCTAGTGCCAATCAGACCCCAGCAGCCACATCTTTTTTTTTTTTCAGTTAATTAAAATTTGAGATCCTTGATTGGATTAATACTCATAGTTTTCACTGTTTTCAGGTAGTGCTCTTTACTCTGCAGACTGAGTACAAATTGGCTTTCCCAGAAGCTCTGTGCTCTCTTGTACCCTGGCCCTTTTGCCACTGCCCACCAGAACCTGTCCAGGTTGCCAAGTTTTCCAATAAGGAACAGTTTTACTGACTGGAGGATTTCCTTGTTCTACCTCATTGCAAGTTCAGGTTGGAAGCTAAAATCATGAGTGAGCTCTGAAGACCCTTTCCAAGCACAACCTCTAAACTTGGTAGCTGCAGTTCTGCTACTTCTGTGTGGTTTCTTAGCCAGGGTGCAGTGAGGGACCCAACAAATGAATATTTCTGTTCACATTTCTTTGTTATGTTTTTGATTTTCAGAGCAACACACAAACCAAACTTCTGTTCAGTATCAATGTGGAAGGTAAAACAAATTTCCAACCTGTTTCCTCCTCCTGGGAGTTTTTGCAGCCATGCTGAAGGGGCTTTTCCATGCTTTAAAAAGAACACCACAAAGCACTTCTTTCAGGCTGATAGTGCAGGGAGAAAATGCTTTTGTGCTCTGAATCTTGTTGCTGTGAAAGTTCTCTAACACCTGCTTCACTGCTAGCTCTCAGGAAGGCTTTGTGTGGGGCAGCCTGAAGGTGGAGGAAAACTAAAGTGTAATGTGGCTGGTGCCATCTGGAGATAACCTGTGTGAGTGAGGGGCCAGTGCTCATGCTTTTGTCACTTAAGGGATCTCTAAGCTCATGCTAACCAAAGAAATAGTAAATTACACAGGGCAAGGTTCAGTGCACAGAAGTAGATGGGAAAATAAAATTGATCTGAACTTTTCCCAGTGGTTAATAGCTCTCAAATAAATATTCTCTCAAAAATTCTAAGTCAGCCTTCAGCTTCCCCTTCCTTTTGCTTGGGAAATTGCTTGCCTTTAACTTGAGCCCTTTCCTGCCTTTTGAAGCCCCTTGGCCCTTTGGGAGGAGTGCAGACCCCAGGATGAGTAGGAGCAGTTCCTTACCTCCTGCCCTCGCTTCCTCTCTCCAGCCCATGCTTCACTGCCCTCTCTGGGGTCATTGAGTCCCTTGTGAGCCTCTTGTGTTGCTTGAAGTGGGCCTCTGTAAAATCTTAGCTGGAGCTTCACTCTGCAGTCCAGATGGCTGTAGAAGCTTCTAGCAGTAATTATAACTAGTCTGGAATTTGGTTGTCCTGTGTGTATCTTGCAGCAGAGTGGTTGAGAAGAGTGACTGCAGTTGGGTGTCAGTAGGGCTCTGAAGGATGCATCACTTGTTGTGTTCAGAGCCCTTCTGCAGTAGCTGTGCTGCTGCCACCAGAAAAGGCTGATTGTCAAAATCCAGGAATAAAAGTGGATGTTTGGAAACTCACATTTTCTCCCAGTTGTTGTGTTTGTTCACTGCTGTAATGGAGTAAGCTTGAAAAATTGTCAGACTGTTGGAAATGAGAAGAATCAGATGGAGTAATTTCATCTGCCTACTCCCACCTGCACTTCCCTTCTTCCCCTCAGCTCCATCAAAGTCATCTCAGAAATTGGGTTTTCTGAGACTCATGCAAGGACAAAACAGCTCCTCTGTAGGGTAAAAAAAGAAAAGGAGAATCTACACTTCTGGGAATACAACTTTGTAAGACATCCTGTCCTCTTCTAAGGCAAATATTGGAGTGGTGGTGTCCTCCCCCCATCTTTCATGAGCTGTGTTGAATCTACAGCCACAAAAGTGTTAATGTCTAATATATTGTCATACATGGAAGTGCTGCTGTATCCTTGTGTGGTTAGTTTTGGTGTGAGTGAGCCTGGTTAAATGAGAGCTCTGATTTTCACCCTTTCTGCCATCCCTGACTAACAGTGATGTGGCTGAGTGGTGCTGCTTTGGGGGGTTTGTGGTTCTGAGCCAGGGGTCGTGTTTTAAGGTGTGAAATGTGGGAAGACTCTTTAGGTTAGAACTGCCACTGTGTTTGAGGGCTTGTGGCAGGCTGGCATTGGGGTTTTGGGGTGTTTCTTTTTTTGGGTTTTTTTTGTAGTTGGGGATCTTGTTGCTAGGACATTGTTGAGTCATTCTGCTGATCTATCTGGATCAGTTCATATCCTTCTTGTGCTGTGAAATCTAATTCCTTCTGTCATTTTTCTTCACATTTTGTTTCCTGGGCAACAGCTTGACTTCTGGAGCCAGTGCTCCTCTGGTTTTAATCCTTACACTGTTACTAAAATGATCAATAAATCCATAAATCCTGATCCCAAAGTAGTGCCATTAAGGTGTAAAGCTGATCCCCAACTAATTAATAGGAACAGAAACCTCTGAGTTACTGCTCCAGCCTGCCTCTGTCCCTGCTGCTGCTGCAACCTTTCAGAAGCAAGCTTGTTGCTGTTGGGGGGTGTGCTGGGCACAGCTGGAGTGTTTTCAGTATTGGGCTGAAATGCTAAATGGCTATTTTGAAAACCAAAAAATAACAATTTGTCCAAGGATAGATGGTTTGATTTTCCTGGTGGGCTGAGTGACCAGCACGGTTCCGGCACCACGGAGCGGCGCGGTCCTGCTCCATCCCTTGCCTATCAGTTTGAGTTCAGTCTGACTGCACTGTTGCCAAGCAACAAGTGCAAGACTCCCACATTTGCCTGCCTACTCCCTGCTCCCTTATCAACTCATTTGTATTCCAGAAAAATACAAGGAAACCTCAATTTCAGTCTGCTGTATTGGAAGCTCTCTGACTAAGAAGCCTTCTGGCTTACCCCTACTGCAGGCAGGGTTTGGGGGGAGAGAGCTCTAGAGCCTGGGAGGGCCAATTGCCTTCTCTAGCCATCTGCAGGTGTTTTCTGTCCCAGCTTCCCACGCCTGTCCGTGGATTTGCAAAACCCCACAACCCCTTTTCCACCCCCAGGCTTATATCAGCATGCTTAAGTAGGTAGCAGTTTGGCCCAGACTTGTGGAAAGCAGAGTGTTTTGCAGAGTTTCTCTTCCCTGTACAGTCTGACTGTGGCTGAAACACTTCTAGAGCATTTAAGGTCGGTTTGGGGTTTTTATTCCATACAATACAATTTGCCAGCCTGTATTGAATTGATTAGCAAAGACAGGTGCAGTATTTCATGTGATTCCTCAAGTCACAGCAGCTCATTTAGTGATTTCTGCCCTACCTGGCAAGCTAAACTGCTTTAAGCAGTGTGGGATGACAGCACATGAATGAGCTAATTCCAGCCAACACCTCGTTGGGAACGTGGTGAGTAGGTTAGGACTGGTTTAGAGTCAGCCAGTGCTTAGCAAATACATTAACTGTCCAAAGTGGGCAGCAGGCAGGGGCAGCTTTTTAATACTGATCCTAGCTGATGGAATTTCTGAGCTTGTCACATGAATTCACCTAGGAGAAAGAGATGGAGCTGTGCAAGTGGGCACCTCTCAAGCTGCTGGCAGCCACTGTGTGTGATGGAGCACTTCTGCTGGCCACTGGAGGTACCATGCACATGTTTCTTATGGTCCAGTTGTCCAAACTTTGGCTTGGATAACTGGTTCTTGTCTACCTAAAATGTGTGAGATGTCAGTCTTGGATTTGGGGGATTCTGTTAAGTTTTCTGTGCTGTTCAGCATTGTTATTGTGAGGGGGAGGGAGAGATGCCCTTTTCTAGTGGAGAGATTCACAGCTTGCATTGGGTTGGAAGGGACTCTCAAAAGTCATTTTGTCCAACCCCTTGCAGTGAGCAGGGACACCTCCAACTAGATCATGCTACTCAGGGACACATCAAGTCTGTGCCTGGGAATTTGCAAGTTTCAAAGGGCAGATCCTGTGTTAGTATTAGCAGCTTATTGATAAACAGCATTAAGGTTAGAATCGTAGAGTCATAGAATTGTCAGGGCTGGAAGGGACCTCAAAGATCATCAAGTTCCAACCCCTTTGCCATGGACGGGGACACCAAGATCATTAGCGACAGAATATGATTTGATATAACCATAATTTCCCCCCTCCCAAGACATGAAGATTGAGCCAAATACCTGCTTGACATGTGTTTGTGTGATAAACCCTTACCTGCCCAGTGATCCTGCTGTGCTTGTTGGAAAGGAAGCACTGCCACTAGTTGAGTTCAATACAAACATAGCTTTATTGGTACTTAAATGCCAATGAAATAACTGTACAAATTCCTTGTGCAACAGCTGCTGTTAGAAATTAAAACACGTTCCTGGTTGTAGAAAGACTGTTCACAGTTGGAAAGTTGTGATTTCTGATACCAGTGGCTGTCAGTGCTCTACAGCCCTCGTTGACACCTAGGGAGAGAGGACTCCAGGCTCAGCAGTGAGGTTTTCTGGGTTTTTGCAGCACCTTCATGCTACAATAACTGGAAATTAAATGGCCTGAAATGAGTGGAAAACATTGTCTAAAGATTGGTGCTAGTAAGTGGATAATACTTTTCCCAATGGACTTGTTCTTCAGTTTTCATTTCATGCTGTTTGCAAAACTTCATCTGTAGTATATCAGCTACCTCTGCCACGGGAGTAATTTTCCTGGCGTGGCCAGAACCATGCGTGCAACTACTGCTACTTGCTGGTGGTGCAGATGGCAGGAGAACAGCTTCATGCTCATCCTTAGGAAGCAAGGACTTGGATATGTTCAGTGCCATGGACCACATTGGTTATTTAAGCCAAGAGGTTGAAGGATTGTCCCAGTGGCAGCTTGACAGCAGTGGCAGCTCACTGCTGGGTCGGTTTGTTACATAGCTGGTGCTGGGCATCAGCCAATGTTTCAGCTTGCTGATCAGACCTGCTAGTCTGATAACATCCAGCTCAGCTGAGATGCTTTTCTAAGCATCGGGTTTTTAACATTCCAGGTTTTTGGGTACCACTTAAAATAAGCTCAGGAGCTCCAAGTCGTTCAGTCGTGCAGATGGCTCCTTGTGGTTGGAGAGTGTCATGGCATTGAACATCTCCTGTGTCCTCTACTTGTATCTTTTGCTTTAAATATGGAGAGTGGGCAATAGCTTGCCTGCAGACAGAGCAAAAAGAGATATCAGCCCCTACCACTTTTCCCCATGCTGAAGTTTTGGACCACGCTGCCTTCTCGCTTCACCCCCTCTTAGTAGACATTGTGGCATTGTCATAGTTAATGCCTAAATTCAAAACTCTTCCTCTTCCTATTGAAAATATCCTAATAGATATGAAGCAAACATAGCTACACATGCTGAGGGATAACTTCTGGTTAGTGCAACAGCTAGGTTTAGTTCCTTTATTTTTTTTTTTCTCCTTCCTTTTGCACATCATCACAGCTTACAAAGGATCTGTGCTGCTATATTACAAGGGTTGCTCACTGGCAAGTCAAGCAAGACAATGCAGATATGATACAGGCCTTCTATTTTTATTTTTTTTCCAGTTGTTTAATGACAAAATCATACAGAAGATCAGTACTTAAAATCCAGAATGGTTTATTCTGTGCAAGTAAAATTAAAAATCGAAATACAAAATAAGCACAGTTTTAAAAACAAAATCATAGGTTAGGTTTACTCAATTAAGACATAGTAAAATAAGTAGCAGCTTAGTCTCGAGACATTAGTGTGCACTTCTTAAGTGAAGAACTGTTATTTTCTTCGGGTCAGAGTCAGAGCTTGCAATTTCTTGTGGTTTGATTTATTTCAGCTGGATCCCTTAGCCCCAGCCACGTATCACAGCAGTAACCTCGATCCTTTTCACAGGGTGCAAGCCCTTAGCCAGCAAACACTGCCACTGCACTAAGCATCACAAGAGACAGCAAACAGAGCTGGCAGCCACTGGCCGAGGAGGGCACACGAGTGTTCAGGGCATTGGTGGTGGATTCCTCCTTCCTTAAGGTAGCAGTTGTGCTTTGAGGCATTCTGGAGTAGTTTGTTGGCATTCCACTGGTGATACTCAGAGTCATAGGAGTAGTGGCTGAGCCTGCTGAGCGAGTCAGGCTTGAGTTGACCTGGGCTGGATCTTTGATGTAGATTGTGTGTGTGGCTGCTGCCTCCTGCGAGCTCACCTGCCTGGTGGGCAGGGCTTCTGGGTAGAGCAGCAGCGGGCGCTCGGTGCTGGCCAGCACTACCGGCTGGCTTAAGGTCACCAGGGGAGTGCCCTCCTTGGCTTTCAACTGTTTATGTGTTTTGGTCGTTTTGGTTGGTTCAGCTGCCACTGGAGAAGTAGCTCTGTCTGCTGCCTTCATCCCCTTAATCAGGAGGCTGGAGTCTGTAAGGGTGGGGGTGGCTGAGGCTGGGGTGGCAGCAGCCTGGAGCACAGCCTGGTCGGCACAGGGAGCCCCCAGGACGCTGGCAGCCGTCGCCTGCACCCAGCTCAGCAAATAGAGCATGCTCTGTGTGTCGCTGCAGGACCAGGGGTTGTTGTACAGTGTCACCACTTGCAGCTGGAGGAGCTGGTCAAAAGCTTTGTCGGGAATGTAGGTGAACTTGTTGTTGTGCAGGTAGAGGCTTGTGACGTGCTGGAGTCTCAGCAGTGTTCCTGGAAGGATCTGGGACAAGAAGTTGTTGGACAGATCAACCACCTCGATGTTGTAGGGCATGTTGGTTGGAACTGTCCAAAGTTTGTTACTGCTGAGGTTGAGAAACTTGAGACTGCTCAGGGTGTTGTTGATCAGGACAGCTCTTTCCACCATGTTCCTGGAAACATCCAGCACCCTCAGATTCCACTGGTAAGCTGTGTCCAGTTTCTGGAGAACTTTAATGTTGTTATTTATGGCATATAACTCCCATAAGGACTTGGGCAGGTGAGCAGGAACATTCTTGAGCCAATTATTTGAAATATCAAGGGTCCTCAAATTGGTGAACCTGGTTAGCTGATGATCCAGATCTACCAACTGGTTAAAGGACAGATTTAAATAGGTAATGTTGTCTTGGAGTCCATGTGGCAGCAGAGTTAAGTTCCTGCCCGAGCAGTCCACATTCCTGTCATTTCCTGAGCATGTGCAGTTAGAAGGACAGGTACCCAAAACAGTGGGTATGAAAAACAGAAGGAGCAGCAGACAGGTAGATGGATTCAATATCTGGTATTCCATTGCTGCCTGAAAACAAATACAGCAAAGGGACAGCCTTTTAATCCGTGTCAGCTATTGCCTTTCTTTCTAAGGGTCGTCTTTGCAGGGAGCACTTGCAGGAGAAATTAAGTAAAAAATATCAATAAAGCCCTTTGTGGCATGGTCCTTTTTAGAATTGTTCAAGAGAGACTTTACAAAGCATCCCTTCATAGACTGTCATGTTGTCTGGCAGAATGAGACTTGTTTTTTCATCTGCCTTTCCCCCTCGAGCTCAAATGAGGGCTTTCTTCCGAAAATGCAAGTCTCTTCCAAACGTTATACAATGTCTGCTTCTTGTTTTTAGTGATTTCAAGCATATATTATGTTTGGAATAATGTGTTCTTTTATACAGGATGAAAAAAATGGCTGTCAACTGGATCTGCTTTACAAATCTCTGCAGTAATGTAGCAGTCCCCCCCGGTCCGTGCATGCTATTTGCTTAAGTAGAATTGGTGAAAATGCAGCTGAAAGGGTTAGGAATTTAGGCTGGACCCCGGGTCCCACGTCCATCCTAGCATGCACATTATTATTTCCCCCTTATTACAGAGTTAATCACATTCCCAAAGCTGGCAACACATGTTTGGAAGCTGAATTCACGTTAGTAAGAAATCTCTGACACTGCAGCAAATTTCTGCTGCAAGCATCTGTCATCAACTAATAATTTGCTCTTCTCTCTGTCTCCAATTCCCTGGGTAGGATTCGTGGCTAAAAACAAAAGCCCCAAACTTACCGGAGTCTCCCCTGCAGTCTCAGCACATCATCATCTCTGAAAGATTGCAGCTTAGAGGTCGTCTCCTTCTGGAGAGTAGCTACAGTTGCTGTCTGGGGGTTGTGCTTGCCTCTTCAGCTGCATCGTATTGCTGCGAGCTGGGGCTCTGCAACCACCTGATCTGCACTACACTGGAGGACTGCAGAGCTGTCGCTGGTGCTGACTCAAATTTTCTTGCCAAGCCAGCCTGTTCCACTGAACAGTTGGGCTTTCTGGTTTGAGAGCAGTTCCCTTCTCCCATAGCTGTGTTTTCTGCTAGGTGAATTCCTCCCAGCACAGAGGGCAGGGCTGCTGTCAGACCCAGCGCCGAATGAAAGCTCTCTGGGGCAGTTTTAGCTTCAACTGGGATTCCATTTCAGAAGTCAGGTGAAGTTTGTGTTCTTTTTTACCTTCTGTTTAACCTCTCCTCCTGCCAGAGTGGTTGATGGTAATTTAGAGTTCCTGTCTGAGGCTTTTTTAAGCTATGCTGGCAGAATATCTCTTCATCATTGTAAAGTGGTTTGCTACCCCTCAGTTCAGGCTCTCCTGTGTTGTCAGGTGTAACACAGCTCAGTTTCAGCCTTTTACAGACTTCCGTAGGAAATTCTGATCTGTATTTCTCCAGACAATATGTTAAGAGTAACTCTAGTTTGCAATGCTGTGATTTTTGACGTGGAACAAGCCCTAAAAAAGACCTTGCCATAATTGGAATGCTCTTCTTTAGGCACACATAATGTACAGTTTCTATAAACAGGGCTAAAAATGCCTACCTATATTTTTCTATGCCCATTGTATGCAGAGCAGCTCAGAATTGCATCTGCAGAACTTAGGACTTGAATCTTTAGCAGCAGTTTAAAGATCTTGAAGTTTATTGTTGGGATGTGTGCAAACATGTGCCCTGTGCATCCACGGATCCATTCCCTCCACAGGCAAACCCAAAGCTACAGACTCTGCCAGTCTGCAGAGGTGCTGGAGGTAGCTCCAGCATCTAGCAGCTTTTTTCTATAGGTTTCTGCTCCCACCCTCCTGCTTCCCAGGAGGAAGTTGGCTCAGACAGGACAGTGAGCCTCACGTGCACTGGGGGCCCAGGAAGGAACATGTCAAACCCTTGGACACTGTTGAGATAAAAGGAATCTGGCAGCCATGCAACCTGCTGTTCATTTTTAGAGTTTGTGCTCACAGGGTTGAGTGCATCCTGCAAATGCTGCTTCAGAGGAGGGAAACTGACTGAGCACCACTAATCCTGCTCCTCGCTGGCTCGGGTGCTCTACTGGTTCTGTCCTAGCCATGAACCCCCAAAGTACCTAGGTAAAAGAAAGTCTTTTTGTTCTTGTTCTTACAGTGCTTGCAGCCATTTAAGCTGTTCAGTGCCCACCCTATTAACTGTCTGATTGCACTGGTCTCTGCTTTACCAAGCAATTTTGTGAAGTGGCTGAAGGCTTTAACCCAGTAAACTCTTTGGCAACGTTTGCTCCAAAGGAGATCTTGCTGCTGCTCAAGAACAGCTGCTGGCAGTTAGGAGATAGCTGTGAGCTGTTGCTGCTAGGGTCCTACCCCCTCCTGTGCCAGTGGACCTTTGGGTGCAAGGTGGAATGTTTGTGTGGAGGCATCTGGGCTCTGTGTGGAGTCTCAAGCTTTGTATCTCAGCACATGCTCAGCTGTGCTTTAAGTGACCAAACCACCTCTGAACTCGAGAGCTTTATTACCATTAACTTGAATTCATTGCACTTACACAGCCGAGGAGGACAAACAGTTCTGAGAAGCTCCAAGCTGCTTCTTGCCAGCTCCATGTCTGTGTGTTCCACCCCTGGGCATGCTGGCACCCCAAGGAGTGCACTGCCTGCTCTCTGCAGTCCCCCAGGTCTGGAGTCCCTGGGTGCAGATGGGCGGTGGGCACGCGGTGGGCACGCTGTGGGCACGCCGTGGGCAGTGGGCACACCATGGGCTGTATGTTGCAGTGGTTGCCCCAGGCAGAAGCAGATTGTTCCCTTTTGTCACAGCTGAAGTTAAGAAATGCTGGGGAAGTGCCCACACTGTGGTCTCAGTGTTCTCACTTGTGTCAGCTTCTCCTTTTTCCATTTGTTTGAAGAAGACTTCCCCTGAGTAAAGAGTGAAGTGTGCTGGCAGTCAGCGTTGGCAGCTTACAGGGAGGCTTCGGGCTGGGGGAGCAGTTCCTGGGGTGGGGCAGGCAATTCTTCCTCTGCTTCCCAGGGAGGTTCCTGCTGCTTGCTGGGCTCAGAACTGTGACCCTCGGTTGGTTCCTTGAGCCAGTCAGGTGGAGGTGGCAGCTCTGGAGGTCCGAGTGAAGCAGCTGGATCAGGACAGGAGTCTCCTGCAGCTCTTGCTGCCTCTGAGGGGGGAGCTGGAGATGGATCAGTGTTGGAAACAGGGGTAGTGGCTACAGAGCAGCCTTCAGCTGGTGGAGGCAGTTGGCTGTTTTCATGGCTGGTGGTGCAGGGGGGGGCTTTCTCTGATGCAGTGGGGTCCTGCTGTGCGTTTGTGTCCTGTTTCAGTCTCCAAGGCAGCAAAGATAAAACTGATGTACGTTTGGTAGCCTGGTCAGAGTCCATCAGGATATCTGGTGTGTCTCCATCTGCAAATGGAGAACGACCTGCCCAGTTGGAAGTTACTGGAACAGGCCTGTTGCAGCACTTCCACAGAAGAATGACAGCAACAGCCACTATCATACTGACCAAAATGATACCAATAGTCAGTGCTGCTACCCAGCTTCCATCACTAGGCTCTGCCTCTGCTTCGGGGAGCTGCGCTGCCGTCGTCACAGCCAGAGCTCCTTGAGGCTCGTGTGAGCAGGGTCCAGTTGTTAGCAGTTGGTTCGGAGGAGCTTTGTCTTCTGCTGGACTGCTGGTGCTGGTGTAGACATTTCTGCTGTCCATGGAAACGTTTGGAGGTGTTGCTGCAGAGAGGCATTTCCAGATTTCTCCGTACAAGAGAAGCAGCATTACTTGGGTGCTGGCCATTTTTCCTGCAGCCTCTTGAAATGTGTCCTCCCCTGCAGCAGGAATGAAGCAGAACATATTAGCTTGAAAGCTGCTGTGTTGTGTTGTTAACACTTTAGTGAGAGCAGACAATTCTCTGTTCATATGACAGCAGGGAAAACAGCATTAGAGCCAGCATCTGAAATGTCACTTGCATCAGCAGCAGGTTTGTCTCTAACTTTCCAACCAACAAGCAGATTTTTACCTACTGATCTTTGAAGAGAATGTTTGGATTGGTTTTTTACCTTTTTTCACCTTATCAGAAAAAGGCCTCAGCAGAGAAGTCCTAACAGCCTCTCAAAATGCCAACATTTATCAGTGATGGAAATGGTTGTGGCTTGAAAGCAAGCATGAAGCACTGGCAGCAGTATTGAGGAGCAGGATTGTCATCAGTAGAGCAAATCACCTTCTTTGGAGCACTGTGAGCTGAGACCAGACTAAAAAGCTCTTTACAGTTCTCTTAAACTTTTATTTCCTCTACTTGCCTCTCTTCAGGAGTTAAAGGTAGAGCATAATGATTTTTAACAAGTGTCCCAGTACTGATGCCATGGGGAACAGCATTCCAGTGCTCAGCTGCTTTAGAAACATCGCTCTGTGTACTGAGGAGATTGTGCCAGTGTCGAGTTGCTGACATGCAACAGATTTCTTTTCCTTCTTCTGCTATTTAGAGTTCAGGTCTCTGAGTCTCCGTAGGAAATAACTGATCTCAAGCACATCCACTGCATGGTGGGCTTCTGCCTGAGGTTTCCCTGCAGTTTGAGCTTCTTAGTGTAATGCCAGTCCTGGGGAGCTCTCCCTGGGGAGCTAATATGCAGAGATCTTTGGCTTTACAGATAAGCAAAATTTCATTTCAGCTGCAGCAGTGTAAGCACACAGGGACAAGAAACTAATGCTCCTTGAGAACATTGTAGTCTAAGCTCTACCAGGTTTAGAACAGGTAAAAAGGATCAATTTAATTTTGGTCTGCTCCCACCTTTTCAAAACACAATCAACTAATGCTGCCCATGGAGCTCAGGGTAGTTCATAGTCACAGCATCAACCAACACGTGTCTGAAACCCCAACAGCTCTGAGATCAGACATGCAACAAGATTCAACTCCCTGAAGCCAGGGATGTGCCCAGGGCTCTGCACAATGCAGGTCCAAACCAAATTATGCAAACGTTAAACCTCTCCATCCTGAAGCTGGTTCTTACCTGCAGATTGATCTCCTCTCAAGCAGGCATCCCCTTAGGTTTCGCTGGAAGCCTTGGGCAGGCAGAGCACACCCTGGGAGCCCAGCAGCCTAAAATGGCTCGTTTCATGTTGAAGCAGGTTGCTGCAGCTAGGGAGGAAGTTTGCCAACACTTGCTGCAGGAAGTGTCAAGAGTGAGGAGATTACTAAGAGCTCTGTCTCAGAGTCTGCATGCTTCACCAGCAGACCTTGCAGCCCTTTTGCTTCTGTAAAACTCCCATTTTGTGCCTGTGGTGTAGAAACCCCTCTCTGCCTGCCTTGTGGAGAACAGTTACTCCTGGGTGAGTCAGGAATTGGGCAAACTGGGCTCAGATTTGGATCTTCCAGATTTAGTTTCTGGGCACTGTGGTGGCGATTAGTGGAAAAGCAACCTTGGGCTGGTTGCAGTGAGTCATGGCAGGCTCTGATCACAGGATCCTGGCTTGCTTGCACAGCTCCATTGGTGAGCTGCATTAAAAGGCAGATAAGACAGGCTTTGCCCTTCTGCCCCCTGCTCCCTCTCCTCTTTTTCTTGTCTGGGCAGCTTTGGTGCCTGCTGCCATCATTAGTTCAGGGTTGTGCTCTCTGAGCAGCTGTTTTCCCACTGCCTGTCTGTGTCCATGCCACTTAGTGTAACCCAAGCTACTTTCTTTGGTCTCTGAGCATTTTTGCCTAGAAGGGCTGCCTGAAAAAAGAAACCTACACAAATATGTCCCCATGGCATTTTGTAAGTGTTCTGCCAGTGCCAAGTAGCTACTGCCAGATCCTTCTGCAGTTTCTTCATCTCCTGCTTTTCCTGTGGTGCCTCTCTTCTGACTTGCACAAGTTCTCTTTTTCAGACTCTCCCTGCTCTGGCAGCAAACACAAATCCTGACCCCACTGGAGCTCACAGCTTCTGCTCTGCTTCCTTCATCTCCTCCCCGTTCTCTTCAACCCTTACAGTCTCCACCTGTCTTTTGCCACAGTTCCCACTTCACTGACAGAGTTTTCTTTCCTTCCACTGGTAGGATGTTGATTCTTCCCTCCCTTGCCTGCTTTTTTGGACACTGGTGGTTTACCCCTTGGCAGCTGCCTGTGTTGCTGGGTGCAGGCAGACTACCTCTACAGGTCCACCCTCTTGCTTCAGTTCCATTTCCTTCCTAGCTGTGAGCAGTTTTACACCAGGTTAGAGTCTCACCTTTGATGTATCTTTTTTAGTGCTTGCACAACCTCTGCTGTTGCCTCCTGAGCTCATGGTCATGTGGAGGAAGGAGAAGGTAAATGCAGTGCTGCAGCCCCCAACCCTGCCTCTTAGCTCTAGAGGCAGAGGATCAGCCCACAGGCTGTGTGTGTGTCAATTCAACCACACCAGAGGGGTCACAAACACCCAAAAGGATCCTACAGGATCATCACCACCTCCACAGAGAAGAAAGGAGAGTCATAGTCATAGGTGACTCTCCTGAAAGGAACAGAGAGTCTGATGTGCCTCTGCTCTGCTCTAGTGAGGCCTTACCTGGAGCACCACATCCAGCTCTGGAGCCCTCAACACAGGAAGGACATAGACCTGATAGAGAGGGTCCAGATTTGGGCCACAAAAGTGTGCAGGGGACTGAAACACCTCTGCTGTGGGGACAGGCTGAGGGAGCTGGGGTTGTTCAGGCTGGAGAAGACTCCAGGGAGACCTATAGCAACCTTTCAGTACCTGAAGGGGCTACAAGAAGGCTGCAGAGGGACTGTTTGCAAAGGGACAGGATGAGTGCAATGGTTTGGGATTAAAGGAGGACAGATTTACATTGGATGTGAGGGACAAGTTCTGCACCATGAGGGTGGGGGAACACTCCAACAGGTTACCCAGGGAGATGATTGAAGCCTCATCCCTGGAGATGGTCAAGGTCAGGCTCAACAAGGCTCTGAGCAACCTGATCTAGTGGAGGATCTCCCTTCTGACTGCTTGGGAGCTGGACTAGGAGGTCCCTTCCAACCCAAACCATTCTGTAATTCTGTGATGTGATGGAGCATGGATTGAGGATTCTATCTGATGTCCTCATTCTTTTGATCTGCTCCAGCCAGTTCCTGTGTCAGGAATGTTCTTACAGCTGCACAGGACATTTGGAGCTTTGCCATGATGCACTTTAGCACCTGTAATCATGGTGCAACAGATTTGCTTTGACCCAAGAAGTGGCCTGTGAAGAGCTGCTCATCTTCCCTCGGAGCAACAAAGCTATGTTGCAGTGAGGTCTGTGCCTGCCCAGACTTATGGGGACAAATCAGGACTGTAGGAGAATAAACAAAATTTGCAGTGGCTTTGAATAAAATGTTGTCACATTCTCATTGGCTGTGTTAGGACAAAGTGGAGTTTGTTTCTGTGATGCAAGGAGTCACAGCTACTCATCAGAGAAGACCTTTAGTGACCTTCAGCAAATGTCATAGGCATATGCTATTGCACACTGCCAGATTATTGGGAATATTTTGATTTGGAGAAGAGTATCACAGAAGTTGTTTTAAAACTGATACTGCTTTATTTGAGGTGACAAATTGAAACAGTTCTGGTGCTGAACACAGAATACAAACTTCATTTAGTTGTGCACCAGCTCAAAGCACAGTAAATCCCATTCCAGTCCCCATCTGGTTCAGAAGCTGTCAGGCTGGTTTAAGAAGCTCTTGATGGAGAACCCCAAAAGGGTTGATAGGGACCAGTTCCAGATTCAGTAATTGCATCAAAGTTGTGGCTGAGTTCTGCTTTCCTTAACAACATAACTTGGTTATAGTTGTGTAGCACCTTAAAGTGTAGTCATGAGGCTGACAGTCCTGTCCTCAGCTTTGAGCAGGCTTCTGTCCTGGTGTTTGATCCAGTTCAGCTCCTGTCACCATGGCTTCTGGTCAGAGGAGTAAATCCAGGCCTGGCAGGAGAGGGCAATTCAACACAGTCTTCTTCCCTTCCCTTCCCTTCCCTTCTAGAAGCTGCCAGAGCATTCCCTCTACCAGAGGGGAAAGCCCCTAGGATCTGAGTTAAGCTTTCCTTTGTTCAAATCCATGTTGAGAATTTTTCACCATCTATTAATGACATGGAAAAGGCAAAAGATGTTTTTTTTTGCCTGAATATGAATCAAATCTCAACTACAAAATTGGTTGGAACAGGTTTGTGTGACTTTGGTGCTTTGTTTTCCTGTTCATTGGCTGTTTCTTCAGTTTTCCTGTGGATTGCAGCCTCTCTGCCTGCTATTAACTCTTGCATTATCAAGTCAGTTCCAGCTGGCTCCTTGGGCATCCTCTGCCACGTTCCTGCCACAGCTGGCCAGAGGCTGTTGGTGGCCAGGATGTCACCGTTGCTCCGGGGCCTGCGCTTGCCTTGCTGAGCTTTCTTCAGATAGGACATTTTGTTTGCCATTACAACTGTGGACAGAAGTAAGAAGGTGCAAATGAGCACAAGCACTGCTATGACCATGAAGCAAGTCAGTATAAGAGTTTTGTTGTCTTCACAGGTTTCTTTTGTTGTATTACTCTTGGGTTTGCTGCTGTTCCTGAGTCCTCCCATGGTGGAAACATCACTGCTGGCAGGGGGAGATGTGGAATTGGGGGTGTCTGTGGAGGCTGTGGGTTGCAGGCTGTTGGTCTGTGTTCCCAAGCTAACTGTTCTGCTGCTGAAATAGATGCCCAGAGGAGGAGTTGTGTTGGCTTCTGTTAGGGTCTGGCTTCCACTCAGGTTCTGGCTGATGGGGTTCCAGGTTCCATTCCTAACCCTGGGGTAATCAGTGTGGTTTGCACTTGTTTGCAGCCACAGAGAGAAGATGATGAGGGCAGGGAAGGCTAAATGTGGTGCGCTGTGCATCTCTGTCTTCATCTTCCTGTGCAGCCACCTGCAAAAGCACAAATGGTGATGTTAGTGCAGCAAACCCTGGGGCCTGGGAGTTGACTCTCAGGGAATAGCTGGCAGCAGCCTTTCACATGGCGAAAATATGTCATGACCTCAATCCAGTGGCTGTAGGAGGATGAGTTCAAGTACTTGGTACTCTGACAGAATATAGGTTGCCCTGAACTTGTGGCAGCTTGAGGGTTTTAGAAAGTACATGAAGATGAAAAAAGAAAATAGAGCAGAGAGAAAGGGAAGTGTTTCCTACTAACCACTCAGTGATGCAGAGGCAGACTGGAGGTGGTTCCCCCTCTTCAAAGCTGGCCACGTTACAGCTAAGTTCATCACTTCTGCTTTTACACAGTGGAAAGAAAAACCCATCTTAAGTTTACAGATTACTACTTCTTACTTTGCTGTATTCCCCTGAATGTGGGAAGTGGAGCCCTGCTTTAATCTCAGATATTCCTGTAAGTGACAGCAGGAACTTGTTTGAAGTGTTGCTATTTCTCAGCACAGCTGTCTGCAGGAGGAAAATCTTTGTTCTCCCATTTTTCTTCTGCATTGTACCATGAGGTATTCATCACAGATCTAATTCCCAGGTAAAATGAATTTTGAAATGTTCCAGACAGTGTTTACTTGGATCCTAGTCAAAAGCTATCAGGCCTACCAAAGAACTTAAAAGCATTCACTCCCAACCATCAGAGGGGTGAAGTGGAGCTGCTGGTGTCCTCCAGGGAAAGGAAAGCTATGCTGTGCCTGGTATAGAAGCAGGGAACAAACCTTGGGTGCCTCCTGACCTGCAAAAGGAGCAGCAGAAGTGTTGGCATCTTTTACTTTGCAGCTCACCCATAACATAACATTAGGCTCCATTCTGAGAGCAATCCTTACTGCTAAGCTGGAACTGGAAACCATCCTAGTGATCACCTCCAGCTCAGCTGGGATGTGGTTTTTGTATGTAAAGGCTGCCTGGAGGATGCCATGTAGCATACTTTAAAAAGGGTAAAAAGCAAACCCAGCAAAGCCTCCTTTTTTTGGAAACAAAACAAATTTGACATGTAGGATACCTTTGGTGGTGCAGAGGTACCCCAACAGGTCGTGGTCCTGTCCAGCTCTTTCTGCCTGCTCCTTCCAAGAACACAGCAGGTCCAGGGTTAATTGTAGCGTTCTGGAGCAGATGTGCTTTCCTTGAAATAGACCAACTGATGTTGTCGAGGGCTTCTCTTAAATGCCTGAGAGCAGGGGAGCTGATCGTTAGAGGGCTGGAGTCTGTTTAGTTCAGCCTTTTGTGCCTGGGTATGGACAGGGTCTTCAGTCAGTGCACAGCAAGGGGAGCAGCAGAGCTAAGCAGTGACTGTCACTGCCCAGTCTTTGGAGGCTGGTTGTGAATAACCTTTAACATCACTAAAAATCCATTTAGATCAGCTCCCTGAATTCACTCAGAGATGATGTTTGTACAGATCGTTGGGACCTGAGAGTTACTTGAGCTTCTTTTACAAATACTTCTGCTTATCATTTTCTACAACATCTAAGAAACTCAGAGGAGAAGGGAAATGTTGTACTCACCTAGCCAGGACAGAGCCCCAAGGAAACAGCAGATTTGTGTTGTAGATGGTTTTATCCTCTAGCAAGAAGATGTCTCTGTGCATGTGTTTGCACTTGGTGCCAGTGGCCACTCACACACAGCAGGCAGGTTTGCAGTGCTGGTATTTCCTAAGCAAATCAGTAGCTGAAGTTCTCTGTCGTTTGCTCTAAGTGGAGGACCAAAACCACAGAGATGAGACATTTCCTTTGTGTAACAACCAGAGCTTGACACGTTGGACGGGGAAAAACACCAACTTGCCCAAATTAGCTCTCAGAGCAACAGGAAGTAACACAGGAGGAGGGATAAAACCCATCTTTGGCAGACAGACATTCTCCCTTCATTGAATCTATCTCCTTGGTTATCCTGCACTCAGGTGTTTCCCTCAGATGGCAGCAGGAACAGGGTCCCAGTGCACACACACAGTATTTAGCAGCTCTGTCCATAGCCTGCTGGTTTGCTTTGAAAGAGTTGAGCCAGTGCTGGCTCACAGCAGTGATAGGTATTTAAAAGCACCTTAGATGCTCACGAGCTGCTCTTGGGTTTGGTTTTTAATTAACTCTTCCTGGTAGAATTTTGCTGCTGTGCTCACTCTGGAGGCTTGGTTTAGACCCTGACCAGTCTCCTGAAATTCAGAGAGTCATTAAATGAGAACAGGGAGTTCTTAAATATTTATCTCTTAGCTGAGTGCTCTCTGAAAAGAGTAATTTTGTAGACAAATCCTCTGTACTACTCAGGACTGACCACGCTCCAGCAGACATCCTCAGAGAGTGCTGCAGTAGATCCATCTGAGATCCTTGGGAAAGGCTGGGGTGGAGATGGTTAATTAGTTTTCATTAAGACCTCTGAAATAAATGCTTTTTCCCCACACACACATAAAATCAGATATAATTAGAATCTCTTGAGTTGGTTAAGTGCTTTGAGAGGCTTTTACTTTCAAACAAACTCTAAGCTCTTCTCATGTCATCCAGTTTGGATCCAGTTGATGCACTGCTGTGCTCCAGCGTGGATTGTATTTCCCCTTTCAGTTAAATAAAGCTCCTGTCCATCTGGAGGCTGCCTGGCTGTGATACTCCAAAGTGAAGCTGAGTTAAATCCCAAGTCAGGCTTCATCATACTGGACACCAAACTTGGTGGCTGGAGTGTGAGCCAGTCTGGAAGAGATGGGCAGGTGTAGCTGCCAGCCCAGCGTCGCTGCTTTGCCTCGGTGCTGTTTCCGTGGCCGCGGATTGGTGCAGCAGTGTGCACCTCAGGAGTGTCTGTTCTGAAATGCCAACCCAACAACCTCTGTCTTGTGTTCTTGCAGGTTCAAGACTGGTCAGATCAACGGAGATTTATTGATCTACCACGTGCTGCTCACTCTGAAGCCATACTATGCAAAGCCATACGAGATCGTGGTGGACCTCACCCACGCTGGCCCCAGTAACCGCTTTAAAACAGACTTTCTTTCCAAATGGTTTGTAGTCTTTCCAGGCTTTGCTTATGAAAATGTCTCGGCAGTTTTTATTTATAACTGTAACTCTTGGGTCAGAGAATACACCAAATACCATGAAAGGCTCTTGACAGGTTTGAAAGGCAGCAAAAGGCTTATTTTCATAGACTCTCCAGGGAAACTGGCAGAGCATATCGAACACGACCAGCAGAAACTCCCAGCAGCTACCTTGGCTTTGGAGGAGGACTTGAAAGTGTTTCACAATGCTCTCAAACTGGCTCACAAAGACACCAAAGTTTCTATTAAGGTAGGTCCTCTTAATGCTGTTCCTAGTGATTGGTTGTGTTTCTGTAAGGATTGGAATATGATTTTTCTCCTGCCTTGAGGAGAAATCACAGCTGTCTCTAGCAGTCACAAAGATGCTCAGAGGGCTGCAGCAGCTCTGCTCTGAGGACAGGCTGAGAGAGTTGGGGCTCTGCAGGCTGGAGAAGAGAAGGCTTCCAGGAGACCTTGGAGTGGCCTTGCAGGATCTGAAGGGGGCTCCAGGAAGGCTGGGGAGGGATTATTGACAAGGTCTTGCAATGACAGGACAAGGAGCAATGGGATTGAAGTGGCAGAGGGGAGATTGAAACTGGATGTTAGGAGAAAGTTGTTTGCAGTGAGGGTGGTGAGACACTGGCACAGGTTGCCCAGGGAGATTGTGGAGCACCCTCCCTGGAGCTGTTGAAGGCCAGCCCGGATGAGGCCTTGAGCAACCTGTTCTAGTGGGAGGTGTCCCTGCCTATGGCAGGGGCTTGGCACTGGCTGATCTTTGAAGCCCCTCCCAACCTAAACCCACTGTATGGTTTATCTCTATGCAATCAGACCCGTCGGAGTTTTCCCCCTGTACATTGGCACTGAGAGGTGCTGAACCATTCTTCTGTTCCCTCCCCAAGGTTGGGTCAACAGCTGTGCAGGTGACATCAGCAGAGCGAACTCGAGTGCTGGGCCAAACTGTCTTCTTGAATGACATCTACTATGCCTCTGAGATCGAGGAGATCTGCCTGGTGGATGAGAACCAGTTCACCTTAACCATCGCCAACCAGGGCACGCCGCTCACCTTCATGCACCAGGAGTGCGAAGCCATCGTCAGGTCCATCATTCACATCCGGACGCGGTGGGAGCTGTCCCAGCCAGACTCCATCCCCCAGCACACCAAAATCCGTCCCAAGGACGTCCCTGGGACGCTGCTGAACATTGCCCTGCTCAACCTGGGAAGCTCAGACCCCAGTTTGCGGTACAGACCTCCCACATTGCTGTCAGCTTCAGTCCGTGGGGGTGGCTCTGCTCAGGGTTCTTAGTGTTAGCAGAGCTCCCTTGAACCAAACAATTTGTCTTCTGTCACAGCTCCAGAAAATGGCCTTGGGGATGCTCAGCCTGGGGAGAAGGCTCTGGGGAGATCTTATAGTGGCTCCCCAGTACTGAGAGGGGGCTAGAGGAGAGCTGGGGAGGGACTCTCTACAAGGGGATGCAGTGATAGGACGAGAGGGAATGGATTGAAGCTGGAAGAGGGAAGATTTAGACTGGAGATTAGGAAGAAATTCCTGGCAGTGAGGGTGGGGAGACACTGGAACAGATTGCCCAGGGAGGTTTTGGATGCAAATTTGGGTGAGGCCTTGAGCAACTTGGGTTAGTGGAGGTGTCCCTGCCCATGGCAGGGGAGTTGGAACGGGATGATCTGTAAGGCCCCTTCCAAGCCAACCCATTCTCTGCTAAAGGAGGGGTTTCTGTAGGTGAGGGAGGGTGTGCATGCTGTCAGGTGTAGGGAGGTGAGGGAGGGTGTGCATGCTGTCAGGTGTAGGGAGGTGAGGGAGGGTGTGCATGCTGTCAGGGTGCCTGAAGCCATGCAGGAAGCTTTATTTCTCTCATAAAGAGAAGTAATTCTGCTTTGCAGTGCATGTTTCTGACTGAACAGCACCAGTCCTGTCCTAACTCAAAGCAGGACAAGAACGTGGGATTTTCATGGTGTTGAACTTTGTGTTCAGTAACCCAAGGGCTTTGGATCTTGTCAGCCCCACACTGGGGGCTGGCTCAGTGGCATCCTCCTCCAGGGCCCCTGGAAATCTCTGCCAGCAGCTCAGGTGCCCATGGAAATACAATTTCCTGGAACCAAAAGCTGTTGTGAGAAGTGCAGGACAAAGCCCCTCAAGCATGCTCCTTAAGCTCATCAAACCTGTTTAAAGCAAGCGAAGGAGAAATTCTCCATGGCAAATGTCATTGTCTGTGAATCTTCCCTAGTGCAGGGAAGAAGCTGAGGATTTCAGTGTAATCTCAGACTGAGCAGTACTGGTTTGCTTTTGAAATGTCACTGCCACTCCTGTGATGCTTTGTTCTGATAGATGTGTTTTCAGGTGCACAGGACAACTACTACAGCTCTCCTTGCTTGCTCTGTTCCAGGTCTGCCGCCTATAATCTTCTATGTGCCTTAACCTGTACCTTTAATTTAAAGATTGAGGGCCAGTTACTGGAAACTTCAGGTCTGTGTATTCCTGCCAACAACACTCTATTTATTGTGTCCATCAGTAAGACTCTTGCAGCTAACGAGCCACACCTCACCTTAGAGTTCTTGGAAGAGTGCATCTCTGGATTTAGCAAGTCCAGTAAGTAACAGTGGAGTTCCTTAATGCTAACCAGGGGTGAGAAGGTTTGGGGTGGGAGCTGCTGAGCTCAGTCAAGTGAGCTTCCTCATCTTACTGAGTCACCAACTGCAGATGCTTCCAGAGCTGGTTTAGCTGTCTGCAAGATTATCCTTTTATATCTCTGTCTCCATAATCAAATTGTGCAATAGTCTGATGCCAGGCAGTATCCCAGGCTGGAATGGCATCTGGTGGAGCAGAGGTGTTCCTTTTCCTGTTTGGATGTGCCCTTTCCTTTCTCAGGAAGTAGATTTCTTTTATTGAAAAAGAAAAGCAACTAACTGCTTTGGAAACAAGGTCTGCTTGAGGCATCTCATGTGCTTGGAGGATGAAGTTCAGTCAGAGGTCACAGGACAAATTATTTGCTTCATGTCAGTGCTGATGGTTTTGTGCAGAGAGCACTTTGGATCCATCTCTGCCAGGCTGTTGTGAATTCACCAGAAGTAGAGAATATTGCAAAACAAAAATTAAACCTTGAGCTCTGTGATGGTGAAGGTTTGAGCTCTGGAATAGCTACAGGGTTCCATAGTCATCTCCCAGTGAATCTGTTCAGATTGATTGTGCCTGCCAGTTGTAAATCTGGCTCTGTTGCACTGCTGTTGTCCAGGCTTCCCTGTTGGGAGCTGTTCAGAATGTGTTCTCCAGGTGGGAAGGAAACTATCTGAGGTAGTTCCACCTAAGACTGAATGTACACATCTTTGTGTCACATCTCCTAATAAAACTTCAATGTCAGCATCCTGCAGACACTTGTGGGGTGTCATGATCAGAGTTTCTTTCTGCAGCTTGCCTGTTTGCCCACACTTATTTCCTCAACTCTGATTGTGTTAGGCAATAAAAGCAAAAGTGCTCACACGTAAGTAGTTACAAATAGAGACTGGTGCTGATTCTGTGTTACAAGGTGAGTGTTTGCTGCAGGTATTGAGCTGAAACACCTCTGTCTGGAGTACATGACCCCCTGGCTGTCCAACCTGGTCCGGTTCTGCAAGCACAACGACGACGCAAAGCGGCAGCGAGTCACTGCCATCCTCGATAAGCTCATCACCATGACCATAAATGAGAAGCAGATGTATCCTTCCATCCAGGCAAAGATCTGGGGGAGTCTTGGGCAGGTAATAACTGCATCATCTATTGCAGCTTATAAATAAGCAGCTTGTAGAGTTTTTAACCACTATAATGCAGAGAACAGAAATGGATCTCATCATGATAGTGTGGTCAGTTCTGTGATTCTATGACCAATTAGCCATGGAGAGCAGTGTGCAAGTTCTGCAGCTTCTGTTCCATGAAGTACTTCCTAAAGTCATTGGCAAACACTGGCTTCTAGAAGTGTGTCCCTGGCTTTCACTGAGAACTGAAATTTAAGTCTTTGCTGTTAGTAGTAATTATTTCATGAACCCCACTCTGAGATGTGCAGGTACTGGGTGGGAAGAGCAAAGCAGGAGCATTCAGAGGGGTATCAGGCACCTGGCACTGAAAGAACTCTGCCTTTGCTCTGTTTGCTCTTTGGAATCAGACACATTCTCACTGCAGTGAGTGGAGCATCAACCCTCCTGCTGAGCATTAGCTTAACACTTAGCCAAATCCTGTCCTCATCCTCCTGCAGAACAGAGAAATGAAAACTGTAGAGGTGACATCATCTGTGCCATTCATGAAGGAGGTGTCTAGGCAGATGGCAGCAGCCCTGCTTGCTGATCCCAGCCTTGCTGACAGGATTGCTGGCAACTTCCTCATTGTCCTACTATTTTCATTTCTTTAAATTGTCATCCAAAGTGGTGCAGCCCAGCATCATGAAGCTGCTCTTGGAGACTGTAGGAGAGCTGTCACATGGACTGGGTTCATTTTCTTGCTTGCCCCCAAACAAGGCACAACCCAATGTCTTTTGAAAGCTTGAGTGACATTGGGAGCAATACAGCTGTGATGTGCCGTGTGAGAGTCTGTTAACAGGTAAATATGGAGAGCACAGCATTAAAAGGTGAACAGCACAGCAGTCTGAGGTGGCTGACCCAGAATTGCAACCAATTTTCATAATAGTGAGAGCTGAATTTGCTCCAGCACTGAAATAACATTGATCTGAGGCTGCAGGTTCCATATTCAGCTCTCTCTGCACCTGGACACATTTAATTCTTACCTGCATTTATTAAAATTCTTTTTTTAAGGTGAGAGGCAACTTCTTTTCCTGGTAGCCATGTTCAGTTGTGGCTAACCTTTGGCAGATGAGATCTTGCTTATCTCTTGGAAGGATGTGTTTTCCTCCACTTCAAATCTAGCTTCTTAGGCTCAGCACTTTGAGTAGTTGAGCTTTAAAATGGAAAATAAAAATAATATAAGCTAAGTGGCAATTTCTCCACACTTCTGAATCACTTTGAAGTAAAACCTGATGGGATTCAGCTTTACACTTCTGAAACTGACATTAGGCTTTTTTCCAAAAGGAGAACAAATCACTAAAATTGCTGCTTCAGATTATGGTAGTTACACATCTTCAGCTATAAAAAGAGTGACTGCTGATTTCAGAGGTGATTTGCTGGGGGAAAATGAAGTTAATTTGACTGATAACAAAGACTTTTTTTTTTTCTTCCCTCTAACAGATAACAGATCTCCTTGATGTAGTGCTGGACAGCTTCATCAAAACCAGTGCCACGGGGGGCTTAGGGTCCATAAAAGCTGAGGTTATGGCAGACACAGCTGTAGCACTTGCTTCTGGAAATGTAAAGTTGGTATCAAGCAAAGTGAGTTCCCTCTCTGCCTTCGTTTCCTTTCATGTAATAATTCCACCCTACACAATAATGTGCCACTGAGATGCTTTCTGACAGCTCAGTGCAGGCAGTGATGCAAACCCCATGCTAAGATAGGTTCCAGTGTTGCCTCCTGATGGCTTTCCTGAGGCTGTGGGCAGTGCAGTAAAACAGAGTGGTTGCTTTGCAGGTGATTGGGAGGATGTGTAAAATAATCGACAAAACCTGTCTGTCTCCAACTCCCACCCTGGAGCAGCACCTGATGTGGGATGATATTGCTATCCTGGCACGTTACATGCTGATGCTCTCCTTCAACAATTCTCTGGATGTGGCAGCACATCTGCCCTACCTCTTCCACGTGGTAACTTTGCTGGTGGCCACAGGTCCCCTTTCTCTCAGAGCTTCCACTCACGGTCTCGTCATCAACATCATTCACTCTCTTTGCACTTGCTCACAGCTCCACTTCAGTGGTAAGTTTTTGTTCAGATCTTCAATTAAGCTGATTGCTTCTTAGTTTGTTTAAGAAATATTTGAGCTGCCTTTCTCTCATTAAACTGTTCTGAGAGTTTGAAGAGTCTGTGCTGTAATTCAGCCTGCATACAGATGAGATGGAGGATGTGATCCACAGCAGAGGGGTGGGGAGTTGGAGAGTGCCAGTCTGGTGTAGAGCAGGTGCATAAAGGAAATAGTTTGTATAAGGGGGATTAAAAAAAGAGAAGCACCTCCAGCAAGTTCCTGTAGTGCACAGAAAGAGAGAAGATGCATTGATGCATCTTTTGAATGGTTGCATAATGTGGTGGCAAAAATACCAACTGCATAAGGGGGTTGTGAAGCTGGTAAGCAGGGGGGGGTGTGTGTGTGCTGGGGGGGTTAGCTGCCCTGGAATCCTGGCTCTTGGTTAATAGGTAGCTGTCATCATAGAAGTACTGCATAAAGCCAGGCTGGATTTTGTGCAGAAAAAAAATCCAAGTTTATGTAATCCTGTCTGTTGAAGAAAGCTCTTTGTGTACCTATATATATCAGCAGTGTGTGAATGCACACAGGGACAGGCATGGGTAGAAGGAGCAGCTTTGCTGTGAGGCAGGAGGGAAGGGCCAGCTTTCCTCTTCCAACAGTCAGCTTGAGGTACACTGCAAAGAACTGAAAGTTCAGAATGGTAAAAATATTCAGTGCTAGTAGCAGGGCCATCATTTCCTCCTGATTCAAGTGGCTTTCTTCATTTGAGTGCCAGAGCCAGAAACAGAGTTTGATTGCAGTGTGAGCTTACAGTGCTGTTGGCATTCCAGAGCAGGAACTCTCCAGGTTTCCATTTTCTGAGTCAGTGTGGGGAGAAGTCTCACAGAACCACCTCTACATGAGCTTCTTTCTACCTGTTTCTAGAACACATCTTCCAGGTGGCTGATGTCAGCAGTCTGTGCCCCAGCCCCCAGCTGTAACATGCGTGGGGAGAGGTAGCAAAGCAGTGTTGGGTGTGCCAAGTGAGACAGGGGCTGGGGATCTGCTCTGCTCTTCATGGGAGGGAGAGCCTCAGAATGTTTAACATGGAGTGAATTGCAGTGCTTTAAATCTAATATGTAAAAATTTGTTCAACAGAGGAGACCAAGCAAGTTTTAAGGCTGAGCTTGACTGAGTTCTCTCTGCCCAAGTTCTATTTGCTGTTTGGAATCAGCAAAGTGAAGTCAGCTGCAGTCATTGCCTTCCGCTCCAGCTACCGCGACAGGTCCTTCTCCCCTGGCTCCTACGAGAGGGAGACCTTTGCACTGACCTCCTTGGAGACTGTCACTGAAGCTTTGTTGGAGATCATGGAGGTAAATGGCTCAAAGAAATTGCTCCCAAGGGCAAATGGCACTGCTTACACTTTGTACAGACAGCAGTGCAGTGAGGGGCCTGGGCAAGATCATAGAGTCACAGAATGGCTCAGGTTGGAAGTGACCTCAGAGATCCTCTACCCCAACCTCCCCACCACAGGCAGGGACACCTCTCAACTGTTCCTATTCCAGAGTCTCACCACCTTTGTACAGAAGAACTTCTTCCCCAGCTCCAATCTAATCCTGCTCTGCCTCAGCTTCAAACCATTCCCCCATGGCCTGTCTCCAGACACCCTGATGAAATGTCCCTCTGCAGCCTTCCTGCAGGACCCCTTCAGACCTTTGAGGTCCCTTCCAACCCTATGCAGTCTGAATCTGTCAGATCTGGTGGTAAATAGTTAGGTAGTGACTCCTGAGAGTTGTAATTGTGCCTCCTGTCCCACGTGTTCAAACAATGTCCTTCTCCCTAGGCTTGCATGAGAGACATTCCAACGTGCAAGTGGCTGGACCAGTGGACTGAACTAGCTCAAAAGTATGTTCCAGACCTCCAAAGATATGCCCTGCCTTGCACGCTGTTCCTTGCAGCCTGTTCCTTGCAGCCTGTGCTGGTGCTTGCTCACTGGGCTCTGCTCTTCCCTGCAGGTTTGCATTCCAGTACAACCCATCCCTGCAGCCCAGGGCCCTGGTGGTCTTTGGCTGCATAAGCAAGCGTGTGTCCCACGGACAGATCAAACAGATCATCCGGATCCTCAGCAAGGTATCTGGGGCTGTCTCTGCTCCTTTGTGACTCATGAAATAGCTGGAGTGGCTATTTTTAGCTTTACCTTCCCATCTAATATAGAACTCAGCATCAATATGTTTTTTTCCCAAGCATATTCTTTTCTAGAACTGATCAGAAACACACTTTTTTGTAGGCCAACCTTTTTACTTCCTGTCAGTTTGGTGGCAGCAAATGTCAGCACTGCTGTGGCTGCTACAGCAACAACAGGTGTCCATATTGAGTTTAAATTTGAGGCTCTAACCCAGAAATCAGGATTTAAATAAAAGAGATTTTTTTCTCTTCAGGCATTTAGCTGCATGCAGGTGATGCGCAGCTTTTTTTTTTGTTTTTAAAGGAAGTTAACAATCTGATGTGCTGTAAATAAATCCAATAAAGAGCAGGGCATTCCTAAGGACAGCTTAGAAACAGACTTGGTGACTTAGAAACTGCCTTGCTAATGGCATTCCCTGTTTTCTGAACAAGGCTGTCTTCCACAGCAAGTAAACAGTGTGCTAAAATGTTTTCCCTTAAGCATTTTATTAGAGTTTTATGGACACAAGCTTCAAGTGAAGAGCATTAAAATTGTAAAAGCTCTGTTCTCTAATGCCTGCACCCTGTCAGGTAGCTCTTGTAGTGCTTTCAGCAAGGCACAGCTCACTCCTCTCTAAATGCCCAGTTGTAACAGTCCTTGGGTTAAAATGAGCTCAAGCCTTGTAAACTAATTAAGAGCAACAGTTATTGTTTAGAGCTTTGATCTTTTTTACAAAGCAAAATCTAATTATGGTTGTATTTTTAATGACTCTTTTTTTTTTCTCCTACAAAAAGGGACTTGAGAGCTGTTTAAAAGGCCCTGACAATTACAACAGCCAAGTTCTAATAGAAGCTACAGTTATAGCACTCACCAAGCTGCAGCCTCTTCTTAATAAGGTAAACAAATGGAAGTGTAGAGTAAACAGAGAGCATATTTTGTAAATTAAGGTTGTAATGGTGGCTATCAGCTCAGAAATCTGAGTGTGGTGGTGCCTGAAGTTCACACTTTGCTGCTGTGACTCATGCTCGAGGGTACCACATATGGGAGGTATGTCAGAGATATGTGCAAAGGCTTTAAAGATGCCTTGGAATGTTCTGTTCTGCTTCATCAAACTGGGCCACTGCAGTGCAGGCAGGGGCCATGCCACAGCCTGTCTGCCTGCTTCCCAAAAGCTCTGCACGTTTTCCTTGGCTTCCCAATGTGTGATTGCTGAGATGCCTTTCAGGGCGAGGCTTGCAATAAACACAAGTCCTGTCTGCTGTGCTAGGAACTCAGCCATCTGTGTGGTGCTTTCAAGCTCATTATTTGAGCAGCATACCAATAGGTGCAGCAGTAATGAGGAGCCTCATCCAGCCACTGTTAAGGAACAGAATTCCAGCATTTGATTTGGGCATCAAATTGCTTGGCCACTTGTGTCTGCAGAGCTGTGACCCCTTGCCAACATCTGCTCACAAAGTGATAACAAAGGACAGATTTCTGTTCAGGCTGGTATAGGGCAAAATGTGTCTGAGAGTTTTGTGAGCAAGGGAAGGAACAGGAGAGAGAAGGCAAAAATTATTTTGCTTTTTACTGTGTGGCTGATAAGTGCATGAGGACTGCAGGTTCATGTAAACATCTTGCTGGAAAGGATGTGGTTGAGGTCAGAACCTGCTCCAGGGTTCATTATGGTGCCTGCACACAGCCACATGTCAGTCCTCTTGACCTCTCCTTTGTAGAACTGACTCAAAAGTGCACTGCTGGCTGCTTCTGTTCCCCCCAGGACTCCCCTATGCACAAGGCTCTCTTCTGGGTAGCGATGGCAGTGCTGCAGCTGGATGAAGTGAACTTGTACTCAGCAGGCACAGCACTGCTGGAGCAGAATCTGCACACCTTGGACAGCCTGAGGGTCTTCAATGACAAGGTGAGCTGTTAGCAGGCAGCTGTGGCCCTTGGCTTGTGTCAGCAGGTAGAGCTGTTAAAAAAGGGGAAAAAATTAGTCAGTCTCATGGACACCAGGTAAGGAACTAGAGCTGAAATTAGCTTTAGAAGCTTGGGTGATACCAACTTGGGTAACATCAACAGCAAGAGGCAGAGATGAATTTTCTCCCCCTGTTCTGAACTGGACCAGAAATGTGTGCTTGTGTTCTATTCAAGGGAGGGTTTGGTGTTTTCTTGTAAGCTTCTTTAAATTGCTGATTCATCACTTCTGCAAAACCAACCTCAAGATCTGATGAGTAACCTTCACTGAGATGCTCTTGTGCTTTGCTTTTTCTGGGTCAGAGCCCAGAAGAGGTGTTCATGGAGATCAGGAGGCCACTCGAGTGGCACTGCAAGCAGATGGATCATTTTGTTGGGCTAAACTTCAACTCCAACTTCAACTTTGCACTAGTGGGACACCTCCTGAAAGGTAGGAACACAGCTTGCTGTTGGATTTAGGTGAACACTTGACTCAGAAGGGATAAAGGGCATGAAAGTGGGTGGTGGATTTTAAGTAGCTTGGGTCAGAAAGGAGCTACAGAGTTAAATGTTCTTTGCCTGCAGCACTTTGCCAGGTTTCCTTTCTGCATGTCCTGTGAGGGTCTTTAGAGCTAAGGATACAAATCCTTCACTCATGGGATGTGTGGCTTTGTTTGCTGCAGTTCTTGCTCCAAATGTGCTGTCTCCTCTGTGTGTTTGCCTGTGTCCAGGCTCACTGAGAGATAACAGATAAAATACATGCACAGACACTTGAGAGGATGGGGTTGAGGGGGAAGAGGCAGAGAAAGAGAGTCTTGAATGTGCAGTTTCTCTTAGCATTGTGCTTCCTTACCCTTTATATGAAGTGTCCTGAGAAGGTGCTGAGCAATACCTAGAAATATTTGCAAAATATTAATGCTTCACAAATGCTAATTCACAGATTAAATGCAATATTGGATTTCTGGGCCTTATTTCTTAGGGTACAGGCATCCTTCTCCTACCACTGTAGCAAGAACAGTGAGGATTTTACATACACTACTGGCTCTGGTTAACAAACACAGAAACTGTGACAAGTTTGAGGTGAACACCCAGAGCGTGGCTTACCTGGCAGGTAAACACACAAAGAGCCTCTTGCAGCTCTGCTGGCTGAAAGGAAATGGATTGTTGTGGGGATTCTCAGGGCATTAGGTGGATACAGGTTGCCCAGGGAGGTTGTGGCTGCTCCCTCCCTGGAGGTGTTCAAGGCCAGGTTGGACAAGGCCTTGAGTGACCTGTGCTAGTAGGAGGTGTCCCTGCCTGTGGCAGGGGGTTGGAACTGGCTGATCCTTGAGGTCCCTTCCAACCTTCCCATTCTATGATAAGTCATAGCAGCCTGTAGCCGGAGATGGACAAGAGTCTGAGCAAGGCTGGGCTCCATCCTGGAAAGCTGTCTGTGGCCTGAAGGGTTGGCAGCACAGCACAGGAGCTGCTGTGCAGCTTGGAAAGGCTTCAGGGAGGTTTCAGGACTGCTGTGTGCCCTGGAGCATTCCAGCTGGTGGTGGTGTGGCAGCAGCAGCTGTGAGCGTGGGAGGGCAGAGGTTTAACTGAGGGAATTGTGACTGGCTGGGGAGTAGAACTCTTTTAAATGGCCTGTGTAAATCTCTGCTCTTCAGTAAGGTCTGATTGCATCTTCTGGGTGCCCTTTGTAGCAGGGAGTAGTCAGGGGGCTGGGCTGCTGCTGGCACTGCTCTGCTGCTGCTGTGGAAAACTTCTCTTGGCTGTCTTTGCGGTTTTAGCTCTGCTGACAGTGTCTGAGGAAGTTCGAAGCCGCTGCAGCCTGAAGCACAGGAAGTCTCTCTTGCTGACAGATGTTGCAGTGGAAAATGTTCCTATGGATACATATCCCATACAGCACAGTGACACTAGCTACAGGTTGGTTGCCTGACTTGTAGAGAAATGATCCACCTTCTGGTGTCTGCTTCCTGTAGTCAGGTGTCTAAAGGTAACCTGTGGCGTGCTGAAAACTGAACCCCACATTCCTAAAGCTTAGGTAATGCTGTTACTGGTTCCAGACCAACCTAATCAGAACTCACAGAGAAATCTGGGTCCCAAATTCCTGCAGATTCAATTTTGAGATCCCTAAAGCTAGTTCAGGGCTTAACTGCTTTGGAAGTTGTAAAATTTTTTTGCTAACATCCTTCTACGAGACCTAATTTCATCTAATTTTTCATTTAGATTATAGAAGAAAATTTTGCTTGACCTTGGCAGAGCTTCAGGGCATGTCCTCAGCAATCACTTAGTCCATGTCAGAGGAAAATCCTGGCACCCTGTAGCCTGTCTACAGGCAGCCACGAAGGGAAGCTGAAAAATCAGCCTAGAAGTGGGGAGGCAGCTTCTCGCAGTAGGGAGCACTCCACTCAGTATCTCTTTTTAGCATCCAGTTTGAAGTAGCTGATTATGAAAGATCCTTCACCTTGCCTCCTAGGCTGGTTTGCTTCTGTTCTTTCCATGGCTTTATTTTTCCTCTCTTCAGCATTACATTGATACCAGATTGTTAGTTTCCATGAGCTTGGGCATTTTTGCAAGCAAAGCAATTACCATTTCTTAATCTGCGCCTGGGGGAGGTGAACCTGTGAGGAGAGGTGGGTTTAATAAAGGGTAGTTTGGATAGCTGAAAAGCAGTTTATGCCTAAATGTGCACAGTTTTAAAGGTTTTCTTAATTGAATTTCTCTGCACTTTCAGGACACTAAAGGAAAACCAACCCTGGTCATCACCAAAGGGGTCAGACAGACTGGCTGCCAGTTACCCGACAGTGGGACAGATAAGCCCTCGAACACGAAAATCCATGAGTTTGGATATGGGGCAGCCTTCACAAGCCAACACTAAAAAGCTTTTAGGTTATTAAAATAACTAATTTACTAATTTGTTCTACAGAGTACCCCAGGAAATGTTACTGGAGAAAAAATGCTGCTTGAGTTTGCTCTGACGTTAAGTGCCTGTTCCTGACTCAGGGAGATACCTGCAGCTCCTACAGCACACAAATGCCAGAGCACTGTTACAGTTTAAGAGGACCAACTCAGTTCTTTTTGATCACAGAGTGGGGGAAGCAAGAGTGGCACTCAAAATGTGCATGTTGAAGTGGATAAAAAGGGAGAAAAGTGGGAATTAAAAAAACCCCTGCTGCAGATACTAGAGGCCTGTGGTGTGGGATTTCTGCCAGCAGCCCTTTCGGCAAAGCCAAGAGGCTGACTCCCTTAGCTTAGCTGCTCTGCTGAGCACTCAGCCTTTCCCTAGGAGAGGTGGTCCTGAAACATGGCAGATGTTTTGTAAGCAATCTGATTTTTGTTCATGGCTTCTCAGTGCATCACCTTTACCAGCAAAGCCTTAATATCAGAGAACCAGGCCGAGTTGCTCCTTTGCATTGTACAGCTGGAGGGAGGAAGAGGGCATTTCGTGCATTACAATCCTATGACTGCTTCCCTTTCAGTAACCCCATTCTGGCATGTTTATTGGATGTGCTGTGTTGACCAGGAACCCATAGCATGCCCACAGCTTCCATACTGGAATCAGCTGCATGCTTTCCTCATACCTGTTGTGAAGCATTTTGGCAAGGGTGATGGAGAGCGGCATGGTGTGATGGATTTTCTCTGCCATCCCTGACTGTGGTGACAGTGTCCCCAGATTCCTGTCAAGAGGTGGTAGATAGGAGGGTAGCTTGACCAGAAAAAACAGGAGAGAAAAAAACAAGGAAAAAAAAAAAAAAAAAGTGAAGCTATGGATATAGGTTTAATGTTTTTTAATTGCCTGATAAATTGTTTTTAGGTACAAGGAAAAGTTTTGACCATTTGATATCGGACACAAAGGCTCCTAAAAGGCAAGACATGGAATCTGGAATCACAACGCCTCCCAAAATGAGGAGAGTAGCCGAAAATGATTATGAAATGGGTGAGAAACAGGACTAACATTTTAAGAATCATGCTAATTATAAAGGCTTCTTTCTAAATTCAATGTTTATTTGCCTAGGTTACTCCAAGGTAAGGGAGAAATCTCTTTCCTAAAGGTGGCTTCTGGGGAGCGCAGTCTTTTGTGTCACTGGCAGCTGAGGTTTGAGTAGGAGTTGCTCAGTTGGCAGCTGCAGATAAAGGGCAGCTCTGGAGCACTGCATACAGGACTGAAATGAAAGAAGGAAATTTGGCTTTTTCTAAGTTCAAGAGCCCTAGCTGCAAATTGCTGCAGGAGATGGAACGTGCTGTAATGCCTCGAATGCCTCTCTTCATCTTCTCCCACATCTGCTTCCTGTGCCCCCACCCCCAATTACAATGCAAGACCAGGGTTCTTCTGGTGTGTCTGATGTCAGCCTGCTGCCTGACCCTCACTTTGGAACCTACCACCCCTGGGCCTGTATTTCTCTGAAGAGGAAATTGGGGTTGTTGTTTGCCATCTGATAACACATCCCATGTGCTGGCCTAGCACTGCAAGTAGTCTCACAGCCTAGTTGCTGCTTTTCTACTTGGGAAGGGCTGGTGACCTGTGACTGAGTTTGCTGTGTGAGAGCTGATGCTGCTTTGGTTTGGGGTTGTTGTGCTTTGGGTGAGTTGCTCTTTTTTGTCTGGCAGAAACCCAGAGGATATCACCGCAGCAGCACCCACATCTTCGAAAAGTTTCTGTTTCTGAGTCAAATGTCCTCCTAGATGAAGAAGTTCTGACTGACCCCAAAATCCAAGCACTGCTGCTTACAGTCCTTGTAAGCTTTCTTCCTGTGTGTTGTCTGTCATTTGCTGGAATCCTCCCATCTCGAGGAAGGAAGCCCCAGGGCTGCCTTGCAGTGTCTGAATTCGTGCGGATCAGAACCGCTGCGCTCTGCAAGTCTGCTCCTCTCTTGCTGTTCTCCCAGCTTTATGGGAAGCACTTTTAGGAATGCTTTTGGAGAGCAAATGCTCCATTGGCATTGGGCTGTGTTGTTTGGTAGAACCTGCCCAACCATTGCCCCTTTTTTCCTGGCAGGTTTTTATCACAAACTAGCTTTGTATAATAACAGGATACTAATATGTTCTGCTTTAAAGGTTCCAAAGTGCAAACTGTGGGAATCCCAGCATAACTCAGTTTTAAAATGATTCCCTGATGCCAGAGGTACAGTAACAGAGCTACCACGCAGTGCCTGTCCCTGACACAGCCCAGGAGGGCTCAGTTGCCCACTTCTGTCCCACACTCACTAGCTAATTTTTTTCCCAAAAGAGAGGCTTTCACCAACCGCTTTCTTGTTCCCCACATACATACATTACCTGGATTCCCTGTCCAAAGGAATCTTTTGTAATGCTGCTTTCTGCTGCTCAGAAATGCTTAAACCTCAGCTAGGAGAGCAGCAGAAGCCTGTAGCTGCTGCAGGTAACAGCAGGCTGCTAACTGCCCCCTTTGCGTTGTGACAGGCGACGTTAGTGAAGTACACTACTGACGAGTTCGACCAGCGCATCCTCTACGAGTACTTAGCAGAAGCCAGCGTTGTCTTCCCAAAGGTCTTTCCTGTTGTGTGAGTAGCTACAACTCTCTTTATGAGCACTTTGTACTTGCCCCTTCCTTTACAAGCTCCCTGGGCCAGGACAGGCACGTGCAAGGTACTTACTTGCCAGTTGCTAGCTGCAGCCTGCCCGTGGCTTGGTGAGACAACTTAGCGCTGGAGAATTGTCCCTCTTGCCCGTGTCAGATGAACATGCTGTTCTCACTAGAGCAGGCATCCTCAGACCAGGGCTGCAGATGGTCTCAGAAGCACTCCCCAGCATCATCTCTGCAGGCTGGCAGAGTGTGGGAGAGCTGCTGTTGGGAGCCTGGCTCTGCAGCCAGCACTTCTGCAGAGCTGGCAGTGCCACTGCTCTGCCCTGGTGACTGAGCACAGCTCTGCCAGTTGGTCCTGCAGGTACTCAGGTGACTACACTCTGCACTGTGTCCTGCCTCTTCAGTGTTGCCTTCTCCCAGGCTCAGGTTTTTAAATCAGCACCCCAGGTGCCCATCAGAAGTGAGCTAAAGCACAGTACAGGGTAGTCCTTGGGTGTGTTTCTTTAGCTACCTGCTAAAAGGAGCATTTGCTGAGGTCAGTGTGTGTGAGGGACACCAGCTACCAGAAATGGAGTGGTAAAGCTGCTCTGAGTGTGATTTAGAAATACAACTGCCTGTGACTGGCTTGAGAAAGCAATGGGCAAAGTACCCACAAGTGCTGAGAGTTACAGAAACCACAACTGAGCAACTGGCATCTGGGTTAAAACCAGCACACAGGAGAGCTGCAGGGCAGCTCAGCTGAACACTTCTCCTGCAGGTTTAAAGAGCTGCTTTGAAACTCCAGCTCTGACACCTACACCAATCCAGGGAGTACCTTTTTGGTTCAAAATAATTCAAGTATTTGCACTGTCAAGTGCTGGCTAAATGCTGGAATGGGCTCTTTTGGTAGTGGAGCTTTTTGGAACTTCCTCACTGAGCACCTACTGAAATCGCTGAGATTTTGAGACTCCACCTTAACTGCTGCTTGCTGAAGCCAGCTGGGAACTGCAGATTTATTTGATGAATAAAAACTAAGGCACTTTTCTCTTTTCTTCAGGCATAACTTATTGGACTCCAAGATCAATACTCTCTTATCGCTGTGCCAGGACCCAAATCTCTTGAATCCAATCCATGGGATTGTTCAGAGTGTTGTCTACCATGAAGAGTCTCCACCCCAGTACCAAACTTCTTACCTGCAGAGTAAATGTTTTTCCATTTGTTTACAACCTGCTGTGTTTTAAGTCAGATTTACTACTGGCAAGGTTTCAGAATTGCAGCCCCAGTAGTCAGTGCCCTCCAGCTGCCTGTCTCCTGCTAAAAAGAAGAGTTTGTGTGTTAAGAATCAGCACTTCTAAGAATTTTCTCTGGTGCATAACTGCAGCAAGCAGCTCCAGTCAAAGTATTAAACCATCTGTGTGAGGAAACAAGCTGGAACTGAGGATTCTGAGTCCACCAACCCATCTAGAGCCATACAGACCATGAGTGGTGGTGGTGAGGTTTAACCTTGTTAGGGGTTGAATTATTGGTGAATTCTATGGAGTGATGTTTGGTTTTCAGCTCACTTCCATGGGACACTTGAACACTTAACACCTAAAGATGGTCTGTTATGGTCCTTAATCAAAAGCTTTCAAGAAAGATCCCTAAGAAACAGAATAGTTGAGGAGCCTCAGCTTAGCAGGGATCTGGGCCAGCTCATCCCAACTGCAGCTTCATCTAAAAAGGTTGGACCAGGTGGTCCTTGGGGTCCCTTCCAACCTGGCATGCTGTGGGCTGTGACTTGACATGCTGGATGTGCCTTTTAAAGCCCCATCAGGAATCTCTTCTGTGACTGTTCTGAGCTGTTGATGATTTTACAACTTTTGAGTTTCATGGGCAAATGAAAATGCCTTAACTTTGTCACCCCTGGTTTGCACAAAGCTTAGTGTGGGACCCCCAAGTCAAACACTCCATTTCCATGCCTTAGTGCAGGATGTGCTCTTGGGGGTTGCTTTCTGTCGGTTCAGAACTGTGTCTTGGTGGTAACCTTCAGTTTGTTGTTGCAGGTTTTGGATTTAATGGGTTGTGGAGGTTTGCTGGTCCCTTTTCTAAGGTGAGAACCATACCCTGCCTGGAAGGTCCTGAGTGCTTTGCCTTCACTGTCTGGGTGAAGCACATTGGTGCTCCAGGGAGGGTGCAGATAACTGACAAGTCATGGAGTATAAGTAATGTTAGGCTCAGTGCTACAGCTAAAGCTGGCTTTGAGCCTGCATAGACTCAGGAAGGCCAAACTGCCAGGGCTGGGTAAAGCAGACAGCTCTGTGAGAGCCTCCCTACAGGGCCCCAGGACACCTGGGGGCATTCAGGGCATCTTCAGTTCACTGGATGACTGAAGAGTGGAGAGGGTGAATCTGTTTAAGAGTGGTGATTCCAGAAGGTTAATTTTGATGATAGGACAGAACAACTGCATCAGGCACTGACCATCTGCACTGCCTTTTGCTGCTGTCTGCTCCCTCCAGTCGTTGCCACCCGCACTGGTGGCAGAGCAGGCAGCTTTGGGGCACAGGCAGCACTTTTGGTGCTGTGGCAGTTCTCTGCCCTTCTGCTTCCAGGCACTGCTGAAATTACACCTACACATGGTCTGTAGTGTGTATGTGCAGACTGATCTGGAAAAGGTCACAGTTCAGTTCTTATAGATGCTGCAAATGCTTTGCACATTCTGGGGCAGAAGCAGAGTGACATTGGAGTGAGTCCTGGGGCAAAGCTCAAACTGGCAGAAAAGGAGAAAGGAAAGGACCAATCTTTACTTCTTTTCCCCCCTCACCCACAGCAAACACAAATCCCAGACTATGCTGAGCTGATAGTGAAGTTCCTTGATGCCTTGATTGACACATACTTGCCTGGAATCGACGAGGAGACGAGCGAGGAGTCTCTGCTGACCCCCACCTCTCCGTACCCCCCTGCAGTGCAGAGCCAGCTCAGCATCACTGCTAACCTTAACCTTTCCAATTCCATGACCTCGCTTGCAACCTCCCAGCACTCCCCAGGTCAGTAGCTGTTTGAGGCCAGCAGAGGTAAGGGATGTGGGGAACTGAGTGGGTTTGTAGCTGGGCACAGCCTCCCTGTCCCTGTTTGTGCATCAGACAAGGCTGCATTCCTGACTCCAGTGAATATTAAACTGTTTGCTAAGCTGCCAGGCTGGCATTTGAGGAGCTGGGCTGTGGCCAGCACTGAAGCTGGCTCCTCCAAGTCATAAAGCATGAAGGAAATAGCATTAAGTGCATCAGAACCAATATCAGCTGCATCTTAATGTGGAACACAGGCAGCAGTGGGGCCTTGAACACTGATAAATACAACTATATCGTCATGGGATTCTGCAAGGAGAATCCTGCCTCCCTGGGCACCACCAGGCAGAAAAAGAATCCAGAACTGACTCAGTTCCAATTAACTGAGTGAGTTAAGCCCAGCCTTCCTCTGGGCAGCATCATACAGAGGTTATGCTAGCCCTGGAGAAAAGAAAATGTCCCTGTGGCTGCATGTGGGATACTGGGGACAGTTCAGGCTCTGCCTTGCCATGCTGATGGTGAAATGGAGGTGTTGAAGAAGAGCAATGGATACAAACCCCACATTCCTTCTGCCTTGGGCAGAAGGGAAGTGCAGGGAGAGGTTAAATGGAACAGCAGGAAATTTCAGGTGAAAAATGAAAAAACAGAAGAGCAGAAATTGTTCAGTGCAGCAGGTGAAGCCTAAGCTGGAGGAAATTAAACACAGGGGGAAATAGAATTTATGTCAAAGAAATCTGCATGAAGATTCTTCCTGAAGAGATTTTGGGTTCATGCCTCAGAGCAAGGCAGTGCTCTGCTCTTACAGTTCTTACTTAGTGATTTACCTGTTGCAGCTCTGAGCACCAGGGGCACTCAGCCTCTGCAGGCTGCTTGGTTTCTAACTGCTGGAGGACTTGGAGCCCCTCCTCTGCAGGTACAGCTTGTACACAGGTGTCTGGGGGGGTTCATTCTCTCATTCCCTGGCTTCTGTTAGCCATGAAATAAGCTCTGCTGGGCTGTACCTGGCTCTGGTGGGGAAATCTCACAGATGCTGTGTGATGAGGGTTGCAGCAGAGCCCTGTCTGTGTGCTGGTTTCCTTTTGTGTTTCACACAGTGACAAGTGATTGCAGCTCACTTTCTTCCATGATAAGAA
Source organism: Ramphastos sulfuratus (assembly GCA_013399055.1). Taxonomy (NCBI): domain Eukaryota; kingdom Metazoa; phylum Chordata; class Aves; order Piciformes; family Ramphastidae; genus Ramphastos; species Ramphastos sulfuratus. The sequence continues at coordinate 234,483 of WBNM01027978.1, read as the reverse complement.
GTCAACTTAAATGGTTTAAGTTTGGGGAGATCACCTCCTTGGAATACAGATGCTGAGGTCTAGAATTACATTTCAGGATGCTTTGTCAGCCCAAGTATACTCAAAACAAGGTTTGCTTTCCAGTTTCCTGCCAATTCCAGATGATTTATTGCCTCATGTTCTGCTTAGTGAGGAAAGAAGGTGGGAAGCAGATTGGCCACAGTTGTTACTTCTTCTGATACTTTATCAGCAGCACTTTTAGCCTAAAGGAGGCAGTTCCTGGGATTGTTTTCTTGGTTTGTATTCTTTGGTCCTGGCCTGGAAGGTCTCCCATCTGATTTGAGTAACAGGAATGGGTAACAGTTGAGTCTGAGGACATTTCAGAGGCTTCTACTTAATACTTCCCAGTGTCCATTACCTGTCATGGCTGCAGGTGCAGCCCAGGCTGTGGAAAAGGAAAGGGCTTGATGGAAACTTCCTTAGCACACAGCTTGCTGCCAGTGTGCAAGTATCAGTGGCAGCTCCCACAGTTCCTTCTGCAGGGATGAAGTGATGGAGCAGGACTGGGCCCTTTACTAGCAAGGAAACATTTTGCTAGGTAAATGCCTGCCCTCCACACTTGGTATTCCCTCTTCCTCTGTTAGCTAAGAGGAAGGAATCAATCCTGCTCATCAGAAATGTCTTTCAGGTGCTCTGCAAACAGATGGCCTTTGTCAGATGCTGAGTGGGAGCCTGCAGTGGAGCTGGTGAACTTGTCCAGCAGGCTGTGGGGCTGTCCCAGGGCAGACAGAGATGTGGTGCTGAGGGGCATGGTTTAGCACCAGACTTGGCAGTTGGTGGTTGGACTTGATCTTAAAGGTCTTTTCCAACTGAAATGGTTCTGTGATTCAGTTCATGACACTGTGCTTGGCTTGCTTGAAAATCCACTCCTAGAGGCTGTTGAGAAGGCCTGGAGGTCACCAAGGGCTCCAGGTTTCAGCCTTTGTGAGTTCCCAGCGAGTCTGAGACAGCTTCAGAGGTCAGTACCTCCTGGAGGCCTCATGCTCACTGTGGCAGCTCAGCAGTGTTTGTTCCCCCAGCATCTCTGACTGGTTGGTACTATCTTGCCTGTCTCCTGGAGCAGTCTTGTTCCACTCCAGCAACCTGAATGCCAAGGGCTGTGGCTTGGTCAGGGCACCTCCACCTTTCTCTCTTGTGGAGCTTTTCCTTCTGCTCCCCCACCCCAGGTTTATTGCATCGCTCTGCTTCAGCCCAGCAGTGCCACAGCTTTCAGCTGCAGGTTAACCACTGCCAGTCTGCACAAAGCAGGCTTTGGTTTTCAAGCTGTTTTATTGTATTAAAGGTGGAATTGGGCCTCTGGCACTTGATGGACTCCTCAGCTGCAGAGGCAAAAATCCTGGGTGACAGAATTACAGAGATGAACAAAGGTGGCCACAGGGTTTGCTGGGGCAGCCAAGCAGCTCTGGGAATAAGAAGGGTTGTAGATTACCACCCACTGCCTCTGTGTGAGAACTGAGAGGAAAATCAGTGCTGAGTGACTTCATCAGGCTGAGCTCATGAAAGGCTTTCACCCAGGGGACTTTTTTATTATGGTTACAAATAGATAAAGTTGCAGATACATGAAAACAGTTTTGGTGCATCTGGAAAGAACCAGGTGAGATCATTGTTTATAAATGTTTTGTCTGTCACCATCTCTTCTCCTTTTCTTCCCCTACCCCTTGTCATGGACACTATTCACTTACATGTTTTTCTTTCATTCTGTCTGTGAAGCTTCTCTGCCTTGCTCTAAATCTGCAGTTTTCATGCAGCATCCTCCTCAAGGTACATTCTGCTTTCATCCTGTTTGCACAAAATGCTGCTTGATTTGCCTCAGGGTTGGGCTTGTGGCATGAGAATTGGTTTACTGACCCTTGTGACACAGGAATGGCTGCAGTCTAAGTGCTGAGCTCCTGCATTTCTTCTGTGGTGCTAATATCTGGTGGTAGGGCAGGCAAAGAGAGTCACATCCTCAGAGACAGGGACTTGGGGACAGAGGTGTGGATGCTTGGGATGTGAAATTGCTCTGCTGCAGGTACTGAGCTGAAATGAAGAACTATTTCATGTGAGCTTTTTAAAGTCACTGGAAGTCAGCTTTAGCTTCAGTTACACACCATGGGAAGCCACAGGAATTCCTGGGACTGCACCACAGCAGCCAGGAGCTCCATAAAATGGGAACTCAGCACCATTGGATTCCTGCTTTGATATGGAGAAGTCAGAAAATTATGCAGATGAGGTTTTTTTTCCCTCACACCTGTGGGTTTTGCTTCCTTTGCTCATCCTAGCTTGTGGTTTTGTAAGCTCACACCCCCACAGGGAGAGGAAGGATGATGTAGCCTGCAGCCACCTTCTGGCTGGAGGTCTGGAGGTGTCCCTGTCCGTGTGGAACGCAGAGCTCATTCTGTGGCCTCGCTGCCAGGGAGTCAGCTTCTTGTAGGAAAGGGACAGAACCATGGGAGAGTAACAGGATTTGGTTCTGACCTTTTTATTCACTCCCAGGCAGCCCAGTTGTGGCTGCTGGTTGTGCTTCCAGCCTCTGACACAAACACCCTCCCTGCTGCTCACTCCACGCACCACGAGTGGTGAGTGTGTTGCTGAGCACCAGTCAGAGATGTGACAGCTACCCTGGGAGGCTGCTGCAGCAATGATTAACTCATCACAACCTCAGCAGAAAAGTAATGGTTGATTGGGAGCAGTCTCAGCCCTTGGATCTCCAGGCTGCTGCTGTGTCCAAAGCTGCCGCGGCAGCGGCTCACAGCCTGCGGCTTTGCCGCGTGCCCATCGTGCCCGCCTGAAGTGGTTTGGGTTTGGGCTTTGTTTGGTCTGATCCTTCCAGCAAAGTGTGGCAGAGCTACCTTGTCCTGCAGAGAACACCCAGAGCTGCTCAGAGAAGTGTGTGCACTTGGCTGGTTCATCATCTCCACCGGCCTCCTGCTGCCTTTGCTGGAGCTGCAAGTGGGCAGTAGCAGCTCTTAGGTGCTTCTACTGAGCTGTGGTTGTGAGCCAAGATTCGGTGCTGAGAGGATCTGTAGGTACCTGAATCCACATCAGCCTTCTCTGGGAGCAAGGATCAGCCTCTGCCATGGTGGCAGATCCTTCCTCACTTCACCATTCCTGTTTGATGCAGTCTCTGGCTTCTGGCTGGAAGAAGCCCACAGGTTTGACAGTCCTCCAGCTCTTCCTCCTAGAGGATGCAAAAAGCAGAAGAGATTGGAGTCAGACTCCTTCATCTGCTCAGTGTCCTCAGAACTAGAGCCAGGAAGGGCTCTTCTGTGGCCTGAAAAAGTTGAGTGTTTGTGGCAGGTACAGATGCTGGCACAAGTGCTTGGAGAATGGAGGAGAACCTTCACCTGCCCTGGGAGCATCTCTGTTTACCACACCAAATGAAATTCCTATTTCAGTTCCAAGGGGGAGCTCAGGGAGCAGTTCACACCCATGGCTGTTTTTGTGCCCCTGTAGGACAGCAGGAAGCCAGAGGCAGATCAGGTGGTGCCTGCAAGCCAAGGTGCTTTGTCTTTCACTGGTAAGAGAGATTAAACTAACAGCAAATTCAACCTGCAGCTTTAAGGGGGAAGAAGAGGTGATGGAAGGAGTCATGCTGGGATGTGGTGAGCTCTGTGCAGCTGAGCACACAGCTCAGTGTGAGTAGTGTCCTCACTTCAGCACATGGAGCTGATCTTTCTGGTCGGTCAGGGCTGTCACGGAACCCCAGGGTGTACCTCTGCTCCCCAGAACATCGTTTTTTGTACCACCATGAAATATCTGTGTCAGATTTGTCACTTGTGAGGCATCATGGGCAGGAGAATTGTGTTCATCTGGGCCTGCCTGGGCTAGGGCTTATTCTCTTCACAGCAGCTGGCATGGGGACATGGTTTAGATTTGGGACCAAACTGGTGCTGAGCAGCGTTTGTGCTGGGCAGGAGCTGCCCTGGCCCTCGTTCAGCCCCTGGGGAATAGATGAGGTTGGGCAGGAGGCTGGAGGGGGCCCAGCTGGGCAGCGACCCCGACTGGGTGCCAGGCAGCAAGCTACCGAGCGAGGGAGAGGGGAAGGAGGCGCCGGGGGCTCAGCCATCCCCTGCCTGGCAGCTGGGCGCGGCGGTGCTGAGCCGCTTGCATCACTCGGTCTGGTTCGTTCTTGCTTCCACAGCCCTTCACTTGAGCTCGGTTTACTTTAACCGCCACTCCCGCCGCCTCTTGCTGTTCTTAGTCCTTTCCTCCCCCCTGCCCCACTGCGGGTGGTGGGGGATGAGCGAGCAGCTCCGTGGTGCCTCCCTTTGTCCTGGCCTTCGGCTTCCACCAGCCACACTCGGTCCCGGAAAGCGCCTGGGGACCGCTGCGGGCTGCTACTTGCCCAGCGCCCGTTTGGACCAGCTGCCACTTGGCAGCGGGGCGCGGAGCCTGCTCCTCGGGCAGGCCGTGGGTCTCTGCGCTGGCCCCGGCACCCCTGCCCCTTTCCCCGCTGCTCTCGGCCCGGGCGGCGCCGGAGCTCCGCAGCTGCCGGAGAGCGCCCCCTGGCGGCGCCGGGAGGGTCTCTCTTCCCTGGTCCTCTCCGGGCCCGGTTGCTCTTCCCCGCGGGGAGGTTTAACCTCGGCCCTTGTGTTGTCTCCCCGCAGGGATCGACAAGGAGAACGTGGAGCTCTCGCCCACGGCTGGACACTCCAACAGCGGGAGGATGCGGCACGGCTCCGCCAGCCAGGTGCAGAAGCAGCGCAGTGCCGGCAGCTTCAAGCGCCACAGCATCAAGAAGATCGTCTGAGTGCTGCCGCCGCGCCGCAGCTCTGGGCTCTTCGCTTTGGGAAACAACTGACACCCGCGGGCGCCTCGCCGAGGGCCTCCACCGGTTGTGATGCTGCACTTAATTTTTAACCTTCCCATCCCGCCAGCCGTTGTTGCCAGATGATCAACTCTTGAGACATTGCCTGAGTTCCGATGCCTTCGTTTCTCCCCTCCTGTTGTCGGTTTCAGCCACTGTTCCAGAGCCGCTCGTGTAGGTCCTGCCGGAGCCGTGGAGATCTCCAGCGCTGCAGAACTCGTCCTGTCCAGATCTGAAAGCCATTGCCCATAGCCAGTCCTGCCCTGCTTCTCCTGTCTGCCCTCTCTGTCCCTGCTCTAAAGGAAAGGGTTCATCCTTAATCCTCTTTGCACATGTCTCAAGGTGGTGGCTTTACGAGCCGGGGGAAGTTGCTCTAATCCTGCTTTTAATCCAAACCTGTCAGAGTTTTAGCTGTGGACTTTCGTTTACCATACTTAAACTTGGGATAGCCACGGTGCAGTGAGCTTAGCCAGAAGGGGTTGATTAGGTTAAATTTCTAGTAATTAGCAATAAATTGGAGAGGACAAGGAGGCTGCAGGAGTCTCTCTCATTCCCCAGACCAGAGCTTCACGTCCTTGGACTGTGTATGCAGCAGAGTGGACAAACTGATGTTTTTCCAAAGCCAATTCTGTTTTGATGTGCTTTGACTGCACTAAAAAAAGGTCTGGTGGAGAGGGAACCCCGAGGCTGACTCCTTCGCTGTCACTGCAGCAGCATTCAGAATTATTGCTTCTTTCTTCCCTTCACCATTTCCTTTTGGTTTTGCCCTTCCCAACAACATGCACCTCTGAGAAATTCCTGGCAGAACACCCAGCAGGGTATGGAGGAGAGAACTCAATGAATTAATGAACTTCCCATTGGGCAGAGCTGCTCTTGTGCTGCCCCAGCAGCGCTGTCAGACCAGCGCCGTTTGCTAAGGTACCATGAATTGAGAGAGAACTGACACTGGGGGAGTGCTGCTGGGGCAGCCAGGCCTGCCCCAGAGCTGGGGCTGGCGGGGCGGGGGGGGTCACACCAACTGAAGTTGCTGTCACTGTGAAAGCCTGGCCAGGGCTGGATCTCGGAGGCCAGCAGAGATCCTGGGCCTGTCACCTGGGTGCTCCTCACGGGGCTGCTGTAAAAAAGAGCTCCACTTCCCAGGCTCAGATCCCTCTTGTGTCTTACAAGTCACCAGTCTCTAGGTGGCTGCAAGGACAAAGCAGTGCATCCACCACCCCCAGCAGAACAGTGCAATGTCCTCAGTGGCTGTCAGTAAATCAAACTCCACAGCTAAATGAGTAGAGAATGGTACAATGGAGTGCTCAGGTTTGATGGCTGTAGAGCAGAATTCCCATGTATCCACACAGTAACAATGTAACATTGATGTAAATAAAAATACCTTTATTGTATTGATTCATAAAATAACCATTTAATTTCTTTGAATTTGTTTACAGTCCTGGAAAAAACTATGAACACAAACTGAATATGCAAAGAGTTTGACAAAAGGAGAGGAAACCTTAGAAGGAGGAGTCCTGAAACAGGCCCTGGGAAACACAAAGCCTCCTGCAGGCGACCAAACTTTTCCCTTCCTGGCAGTGTGGTTCCTGAGGTGACACAGAGCTAGGGGAGGGCTGTGCAGGGCAGCGTGTAGGAATGGAGATGCTGTTTGTGTCGAGCTGGGAGTCACTGGTGAAAACTGTTCTCACAGACCACCACAAGCCACCCCTGGCGTCACTGCCAGCCTGCACTGGGCTGTACTGAGCCCAGACAGTCCCTGCCCTTTCTGTTGAAAACAATGAAGCACAAAAGCCTGCAGGATTGTAGGCAGGAAGGAGACAGACCCTTGTGAAGGTAATTTGCTGTCAGAAAAGCCTGGGCTGCAGCTGTTTCTCCTGGGAGCAGATTTTGTTTAAACAGAAATGGTAATGTCAGCTGCACTGCCCTGCGGGTCCCTGGGGAGGGTCTTGGTGGTGTAAAACCAGAACTGGTGCATCCCCTGGAGTACTCCGTGTGAAATCAGAGTGGACAGTGACTGAAACTACCCTCCCTGGGAGCACCAGAGTTGCTCCACTTCTAGAACTACTCAATTCCACCTGACAAAATCTGTGGCACTTTCATCAAGTCAACAAAGTGCAGCTTGCTCTTTCTTCCTGGCAGGAGAGGGAGTCAGGGAATACTCTGGTGGTGTGGCTCAGCCAGAGGAGCTGAACTGCCAGAGCAGGGCAGACAAACGTGCCAGGTCGTGGGGGCTGCACTGGGGTGTAACGGCCAAGATTTAATTTGGGGTGATCCACCCCAGTCCATGGGCAGGGTCCCTCTCAGCAGCAGCAGTTCTTGTGCTTAGATCCAGGGAGGAGTTGGCCTTTGCTGGGTGGCTCAACTTCTACTCATCGTTAGTTGTTCAGTGCCTTACTGCCCCTGCAGCAGCCACTGCTGTCATTTGGCCTTTTTCTTTTCTCAAATCCTCCTTTATTTGTTCTTTTCCCCCATTTTGGACACTCTCCAGCCTGCTCTGCTCTGCTCTGTGACACCTCTGGGTCCCCAGTCCAGCCTGTTTCCCTTCCCTCTGTGACACTCTAGTGACCAGCAGGTAGCAGTGGGCTTGAACCCGGTCTGAGGAGCCAGAGACAGCTTGGTGGGCTGCAGGGGCAGTCGCTGGTTGTGCAGCCCTGGAGTCTGTGTGCTTCAAAACAAGAGCCCAGCTGCAGGAACCCCCAAGCTGCCCACGCAGACCACAAGACTGCAGCACAGGGCCTGATCTGACACCCCTGCTCCAGAGCCTGCCCCGCTGCACACTGGCAGCACAGCCTGTGAGGACCATTCAGTGTGCTGTGTGTGTCTGCATCTTCCCTGACACAAGGATGAGGCAGTAGGATTGGAGTGGTGCATAAGCCTGTTGGTGATGCCAATGCTCCTGCTTCCAGCTGCATGAGGTTCCCCAGGACAGGAACCACTGCCAGTGAGTGCTGTGGCCTGAGCCCCAGGAGCACTGCAGGGCTCCCTGCCTCGCTGGGCTGTAGGTTTTAGGGCTCGTTCTGGTTCACTCTAAGGTTCTCCTCCAAACATCCCGAAGCGAGCTGGTGGTGGTGGTCTGCAACAAGCCCACCCCAGGAAGTCCCTTCGAGCATTGGTCCCACCACGATATATTTTTTTTTAACTCTGTCTCTCCACCTGTAAATAGTTTTTGTGTAAAATTTGACAGAAAAGTATATTTACTACACTGTACATACCTGTGACTATATCCTGTATTATTTGGCTTCTTTTGTAAAGCAGTTAGTTGCTGTACATGTATAACATACAGGTTGGAACAGCCTAGTGTTAGTAACTGGTAACTCCTCCCCCCCGCTGTCACGTTACGTCAGTTAGGAGCCAATGCTGTGTACTATAAACTTACACACTGTGTATGATACCTTTACTCTGCCCCTGGGGGCTCCAGCTCCCGGCGCCTGCCCTGGATCCACGACCGTGCGGCAGCTGGCACAGCTCTGCTGGCACCGCTGGCACCTGGAGGCAAACAGGTAGAAGCCTGGGTTCAGACAGTTGTTGCTCACTCCTCTTCCCCTCGTGTATGTACTTAACTCCTCCCCTTTATTATTTTCTTTTTTGAAGTAAAATGTAAATGCAACCTGCTTGGAGTTGTTGGGAGGTCATTCCCTTTGCTGTGGGGCAAAGCCAGTCTAGTCTGAAACCCTTCTGCTGTCTCTCATGACAGATCTGGATGGGTCCTTTGGGTCTGAACCAAGGGTGCTGGGCCCAGCCCTGGTCCTAGACCTGAAAGACACACACACCACCACCCCCATGTCTGTGGAGCTGAAATCAGCCTCTTGGATTTGTCTTTCCAGATTGGTGCTTCTCTGTGTGTGTGACCTTGCACAGTGCTAACAGTGATTGCCTGTGGCTGAGGGCAGAACCTGGACAGAGGGAAGCCCCTTGTCATGAATTCCATGTCACTCCAGTAAGATGACCATAATTGAATAATAAACCAGAACCTTTCTTTTTAAAATGTAAAATTTAGTATTTTAATAAACCAGCTGCTTGGTCTTTAAAGAACATTTCAGTATAATTTGTCTATTTGAGCTTTTCTAGCTTAGAAGCTTGAAGGTTACACTGTCAGGCAACTTTTATGACAAAAGATTAATCAAATCTATTTTTCTTTTAGGGAATATATTACTTTCCTATTCCAAATGTATAAGTACTTATATCCTGGCTTTGTGACCCGTAAAAGGATGTAAAAACACATTAAAGAGTGACTGCATTGACCCCTTCTGAGCCATCTTCTTGTTCCTGCATGCTGGACATACCCTTAGGCCTGCTCAGGTGAGGACAGACAGAAATACAGCTCAGGGGACTCGCTGCAGGGGCCAGGAGGGACTGAGAGTGGAAGAGCCACAGACTCAGAAGGGTTAAACTTCAGGAGCACCTTTTCTTGATGTTCTTTAGTCCCAAACCGGTGACAGTGGAGCTGACTGCTGTGGGGAGCCACCGAGAGATGTCCCCTGCCCTGCAAAACCAGCTCTGAAGTTCTTCTCTGTGCGGCTGAGCTTCCCTGGTACTTGAGATGACAAAGGCCTTGAGATCCCTGTGGCCACGGTGAGGGAGTGGGAGGAGAAAGGGTTTTATTGCCCTTGTCTTTGTGCAGCTGGAAAAAAACTGTTTAGGGGGAAAAAATGCAGCCCTGGAGCAAGCAGTGCTGGCTAAGGGCACAGCTTCACCATCCCTGCCCAGCTGCTGGGCAAAATAAAAATTCAAACCTTCCCTGCTGGGGAGGTATAAATTCTGCTCTAGAGGTAAGGAGGGCAAAGCTGCACAGGGAGGAAGAGAAGGGAAGTGGTTACTCAGGGGCAGTGAGACTGACTCCTAACTCATGGAGCTGCCTGGCAGGACTATTTCCAGATACCTCTGCCTTGGAGTAACAAATCTAACCAATACTGGTGGTTTAGCACACAAGTTTCGTGCTCAAGTTGTAATTCTCTCAGCAGGTAACCTGAAGTGCCCTGAACAAAGGCACAGCAACGAGCACCAGCACTGGCACCAGCAGTCCCTTCCCTGGGCCAGAGGGCTGCTGCTCTTAGGCACAGCTCTTGGCTTCTGGCTGCCAGTATCACACCTGGGGACAACTGCCTTGAGGAAAGCCAACACAAATGGACCCACTGTGATGAGCCTCTCAGTGTGACAAAGCTAAAAACCAAAGCCGTGAGGGTGCCGCTGACCCTTCACAGCAGCCATGGTCCTTTCCCACCACTGAAGCTGTTGCTTTGTAGGTGTGAACCCTCTGTGTCTGGGCACAGGTTTCTTCAGTTTGCTGCTATATTTAACGACCTCCCAAGTGAGAACAAACTCCAGGGCTGTGTGGGTGGAGAGCACAGGAGAACATCTCCCGAGGTGTGACTTGTTGGAGCAAGCATGGGCTCGTTCTTCAAAGCAGGAATGGAAGAGGCCTGATGACTGCACCTTTAGGGGCATTCAAATGCTGGTGCTATAAATAGCTGTAAGTAGCTCTGGGGTTGAGTGAAGCCCACTGAGCCATTACCTCACACTTCCATTTGGTTTCTCACAGCAGTGTCCTTCAGGCAAACCAGAAATGGCTGTTCTGCTGCCTCTGCCCCTGCCAGAGCCCTCCGAGCAGCAGCTGGGCCCAGGAGATGGAGAGCTCAGCACAACACACTGCATGCACTGCACAGCTCACCCAGACCTCCTCCGCAGACATGGTTAACTGGAACAGCCAGGTCCAGAGGTGGACTGGGCACAGGCCTGCCTGGGAGCAAGTTCTCCACACTCTGCCTCATCAACTCCACTTCCCGAGGCCACCTGTGGTTAAGATACAAGATGCCAGGTGAGAGGGCAGTGGATGCCCCTGCCTCACCAGCTCTGGGCTCCATCCCCTCTGCCCCGATTTGCTCTTTCTGGGGTTCCTCTGCTGCTGGCTGTGCTCCCCAGCTCCTCGCAGTATCAACCACCATTTTCCCCCTCCCTTGGTGATTCCCTTCCCTGACTGCTCCCTGTCCCTGCTGAGCAAGACATTTCCTCCTGAGAAACCTGTACTGCACTCCGGGCAGCAGCAGGAGAGTAAAAGGGGCGACTCCTCCCAGAAGGGTTTGGGTTGGAAGGGACCTTAACGATCATCTATTTGCCACAAACAAGGGCAGGAATTTCTCTGCCCCAGCTCAGCCCCCATGCAGCAGGGCTCAAAGAGCAGCAGCTGGTTCCTGCTGTGTGCTGAGCTACTTGCCTGAAGAGATGCTGATGGCAAGGGGAGGTGAGGCCATCGCCAGCTCGCTGGCCTGTCCTGAAGGCTGCACTTGTGCTTCTTCTCCAGGGCTGCACCTCCTCTGCTCTCCCTCCAGCCAGGCCTGTCCCTCTCCTGAGCTCCTGGAAGAGGACAACTCCTGTCACTGCCTCCAGGAGCTGCGGGGCAGACACAGCTGCCTGCTCTGAGGCAGAGCTGCAGGAAGGCAGCCTTAGCTCTCCAAGCTACCCAGCCTCTCACCCAGCACAGCTCTGTGCCAGCTGCAGGGACAGGAGGGCTCTGCTGGAAGAGGGGCACCATTGGCACAGCTGGCACCACGACCTGCCCCTTGCTGCTGCTGAAGCAATAGAAGGGAGCAGAGCAAGCTGGAACCAGGCTTGTGCTAAGCACAAGGAAGCTGTTGTGGCAGTCTGGATCAAACACCCTGCAAAGCAATTCAAGTGCCTCTTGCTGGCCTTAATTTTCCAGCTCTGTTTGAGATGTTAATGGGCACCCCTGTAATTTACAAAGGCTAAACTGGCCTGGAGGGTGCTGAGGTGCCCTGCCTGCTCTTCTCTCATTTTAAGTCATTCTTTGGCACCATCCAAAGCAAACTTTTCCTGCTGGGACCATTTGTTTGCTTTTTAAATCAGGATGAAAGTTGACCTGGCAGGCTAGGGAGCTCTTCCCACTCATGAGAACTCCACACCCAGGAAGTGTGTCTGGAGGAGGACCATGCCCTGGTGGCCATGCAGCAGCAACCTGCCCTGGCAGCAGTGCTTGTTTTGACAGCAGGATCACTTTAGTGTTACTCAACAGAAGAGCTTTTTTTCTTGCCATGATAGCACAGCTTATGGACTTTGCTGCAAGAGCTCAGCCGTGCTGCACACAAAGAGCTTAAGATGTTTATGGTCACCATATGTGCTGTCCTTGTGACCTTGGACAGAACTCTCAGCAGAAGGCACCACAAACACCTCAGCTGCCCACGGGTAGCTACCAGTCTGCTGGTGGAATCCCTAGCAAACTTCTGAGATCTTCGGGTTAAAGACATTCAAGGAGCAAAATCTTAGTTAGCTTTGTTGCGTTTTTTCCATGCCTAGGTGCAATTTATACTCTTTAAGCAGATATTTCTTATCAATTTCTGACTGTTCCAAAGGATTGAGGCAAATCAGGAACTCTTCACCAACACACACAAATATTACTCACTTAGGAAGGCCAATGCTGCTCAAACCATGGGGCTGTGACTTTCCCAGGTTGCTCACTGACACTCTGCAATGCCCCCACTGCCTGCTGCACAGGTGTAAATGAACAACTGAGCAGGGTTAGCTCCAGCCAGCCTGGTTAGCTAGGCCAGTGAACTGCCCTGGTGTCCTGCTGCTGAGGTGTTGACAGCAGCAGATTTCCTGCCTCGTTAGGTAGTGTGGAGCATGCTGGTCACAGCCAGGTGAGCTCAGGGGCACAGAGAAGGCTCTGCAGAACGAAAAGCCTGCTGCACAAGGAGGGAGGCTTGTTTTGGATTAAAGAGGAAGATCAGGCTTTCAGAGCAAGTGGTGCTCCCACTGCTTACCAGCAGGAATGGCTCTGCTTTAGTCTCACCTCTCCTTGCCCCGAAGCAAGAAGCTACCTCTCCCTTGCTTATTTCTTCCCTCTGACTGCTGCTGAGTTTCCAGAAGATAGAAAAGACAGAAGGAGCCGAAGTGGTTCTGTCGGGCAATCCAGAGGCACTTCTGTTACCACAGAGACCCACTGACACAGCAGGAAGTTTCCTGTCACACATCCTACAGAAAGCAGGTTCAGCAGTGCCCCAGGGGCCACCCCAGAGCCCAGACACAGCAGTGCCCTCTGATCCGCAGCAGAAGCACTGTGCCAGGCTGTGCAGGAGGAAGCACCCAACAGAAGCTGCCTCCTATGGCTCCTGCAGCTGTGTGGGATCATTTGGATACACACTCCCAAGCTGCTCTTCCCACACAGGCCCAGGCCAAACTCCTTCCCTCAGGGGTGCCAAGTGTTATTAAAGCAGAAATTAAGCAGCATGCCCCATAAAGGTCAGCACAGGACTTTTTCCAGGGCACGGCTGCCTCTCAGGCTGCTCCAGCTCCCCTTTCACACCAGTCTGCTTGCACTCCCCAGCTCCTCAATAACTGCAACTGTTTCCTACAGTCTTCAAGTGACTTGCCCAGAGCTGTCCTGGAAGCTACTGCTAGACAAGCTCTGATGCCCCAGCAATGTCACACAGTTCTACTCTGATCCCCCACCAAAGCCTCAGGGATTCCTTGGGACACAGAATTCTATCACTTTATCTTCTTTAAGGGGGAGAAACGCTGCGGGCAAGGGGAAATGTCGCCAGCACTAAACAAAGTGCAAACAAAGGTATCCACCAACTCCAGCTGGGTGCTACTGCAGCCAAGCAGTCACTGCCTGAACGTTTGTCCTCGCCCTGGGTCGCCCATGGCACGCAGCAGCTCCAACCCATCCCTGCAGCAGCTGCTGGCTCACGTTTGCTCCCTGCGCAGCATTCTGTCTGGCAGGCATCCGCAACATTTGTGCAAACCTTTGTACAAGGCAGGGGTTCCCCTCCCTCCGCCCGTGTGAGCAGCACGGGGAAGTCAGCGGCGCCTTCGGCTGCGGGGCTGAGCGGGGCCAGCAGAGCACAGGCAGAGCAGCGGGAGCGGACGCGGGGGCTCAGACGCAGCCTTTCAGGAGGAGATAGGTGCAAGGAGCCGTTCCCAGCCCTCTGAAGAGGTGACTCAGATCCCCGAGGCCGGGCCGAGGCGGCAGGCACAGCAGGCCCCGCCGGAAGGCTCCCGCCGCAGCCTCGGGGCGAAGCGCCGCGCCGGAAGGCTGTGACGGGGCTGGAAGCGCTCGCCACGGCACCGGGCTTCAGGGGACCCCGGCAGTGCCGAGCCAGCAAACGCGAAAGCCTCCGTCAGAGCCGCTCCGCGGCCGTTGGCTCGGGCCCGGCGCCTGGCGAGCTGCGGGGCGCTTCCCGCCCGGGGGCGAGGGGCACGCGGCAGCCAGGCGCGGCCAGCGTTGACCCTAGCTCAGCGGCACAGCTCCGCCCGCCCGCTCCGCGCCGAGCCGCGAGCGCGAAAGCACCAGGGAGCTGCATGTCCCAGCCCCGCGGCCCGGTCGCTGCACGTGGGCTTGGCGCGGGCACGGCGGGCGGGGGGCGGCAGCACCACCGGTACCGGGCCGGGGCCTGCTGCGGCAGCCGGGGCAGGCCGTGCCGCGCTAGACCGGACCACCCGTAAGTACCGCCGCGGGCCGTCGCTCGAGTGCTTGGGGAGCGCTGGGGCCCGCCGCCCTGCGCTGTCAGTGGGCAGCTCTCTGTAGCGTGGGGCCGCCGCTCCTGGCCGAGAGGCCGGGCCGTGCTGGCCGGGCCGCCCTCACGGCAGGCTGCCGTTCGTTAGGCCGTGGCCGCAGCAGGCGCGATCTCGTGGAGCCTTGCTATGGCCAAGGTCAGCGCCGCCCTGCTCGGCCCCCGGCCCGGTCCGGAGGTCACTCCCGGTTCTCGGTGGGGCTATGGGGCCGTTCGCCCGTGGTGCTGCCCTAGCACTCGGTGCTGTGCGGGGCCACCAGGAGCCCCCGAGGGCAGCGTGCTGGGCCGGACTGGTGCCCGCCGGGGAGCGGGGCGACTTGCAGCCTCGTACGGCTCCGGTGCCAGCAGGGCCGGGGGGCGAAGGCCGTGGGCTGGCGGCGGGGTGAGCAGGTTCCGTCCACGCAGTGAGCGGCCGTTCCCGGTTTTCTGTGTGTTTTGCTGCTCGTTTCACGCAGTCGATTGGTGAGAAAGCCACTCGGAGGGAGCCAGCCGGGGCTGCTCGGAGCGCAGGGCCGGCAGCAGTGCTGCTGCTCTGCAGGAAAGCTGGAGGTGCCTTGTGGTGGCTGCTGAGGCAAAGTCTGCTTGTGCTGTGGTGACAGCCGAAAAGCTGCTCTTGGTAGATTTTTCACATGTTCCAGTGGCTTCTGTTTGTCAGCCAGCACAGAACACAGCCAGGACCAAAAGAGTTAAATTCTGTTGCTCCTGGGGGGTTAGTGTTTCATAGCCTTGATTTTCCTGGAAGAGGCATTCTTTCACCTTTTTTTTTTTTTTTTCCCCGTTCTTTTTTTCTTCCACCTTGCAGCAGGTAAGATCCAAGTTGGTCGTGTTCCAGAGTTGGGCAACTTGATGTAGGTCTGACCAAGTTCTTTTTTTGCAGTCTAGTAAGTTACACCGTAGAGCAGGGAACACAGAGTGAGGTGAGGGCATCCTTCTGGGGAGAGTTACCTGTAACAGTAGGAAACAGCAACAAAAGCTGCATTTGACCGCAGTCTGTACCAGTCGTGGAGAAGTGAGGAGCTGCAAATGGAAGTCGCTGTGATTTTCTGTGTTCCCAGGGCCATGTGCTGCTGCGGTCAGGTCGGGGCTGGTTCTAGCACCTGTCGAGTGTTATCGGAGCCTTTGTGGACTTTGTCTCGGAGGGGAGGAAATGGCTCGTTGCTGGGGAAAGTAGTAGCAGGAGATGGTAACTTGACTTTCCTCCTGTTTGCTCTGTGCCTGTGAATGATCTATTGCGGCCGAGCCGAGCGGAGCGCAGCTCAGCCAGGGAGGGCACATGGGGAGCTGCGGCGGCTCAGCCGCGATGGCCTCTGCCTAGTGCAGGCACGGGAGCTGTCAGAGCCAGCGAGCTCGGCTTGCTCCTCTGCCAGAGGGTCACTCTGTGACCCACTTTGAGTCACTGAGCCTCTTCATTCTTTAATGCGCTTCCTGTGTGGAGGGTGAAATATGGTGCAGGCATCCAGCGATGTACCTGTCATCTAGTAATCCCCCAGCACCTGTGGCACACAGCTCCACTGCTGCGTCCTAGTGGCACAGTTCAGTTCTGGACAAACTGGTTTGCCCGAGTGCTGCCTGGTGCACTGAGGGAAATGACAACTTCTCAGTAAGTTCAAAAGAGCAAGAAGTCTGTAGAACTTGAGCTGTGCATGAGGCTTGGTGCAGTCCACCTTCTCGGTGCACTGCTTGCTGTCCTGGGCAGCACCCATCTTCTCAGCTGCACTTTCACCATTTCATTGAGCTCTTCACATTGAAAAGCTGCCGTGGCAGAGCTGGGGGATTTAGGCAGGTGAGTCTCACCATGGTTGCAGCAGTGTCTCGTCCATGGGGGCTACAGGCTGGCTGCTCTCAGGTGTTTCATGGATTAAATGGTTAGATTTGGAGGGTCTGCAGGAACACAGTTGTGTGCTGTGGTAGCTGCTTCTTGGTGAGATGTGCTCTCCTTAGCCATTCTGAGCGTGGATACCTGTGGTAGGAACCAGATTCCTTCTTAAAGATGCTAATGCTGAAAAGCGTCAATTGCCTGGAAAGCCTCTGGTTGAACCTAGATATTCCACAATGCCTGAAATTAGACTTCTCCTTCCCACTCAGGTGTGAGGTGAAGGTACCTGCAGTTCAGATCCACCAAAGGGGATCACTTCCAGTTCCTGAAGATTCTCTTGGGAGTTAACTGTGACAGGAGTTTGCCTGAGGATTGCAGCCAGAGCTGTTGAGAGGTAGCAGCAGATTTGCTGTGCCGAGAGTCTTATGTTCATTTTGAAAACATTGCAGGCTGACTTCAGGGCAATTTGAGAGCAAGGACACTTGTGCAGCAGTGGAGTTATCTGAAGAGCGTAATGCTTTTAGTGCAGCATGCCCCTCTTATTGCTGGCTCTCATCTTTCCTGTGCACTTAGCTGATGTGGAAAAAAAAAAATCATTTGAGGTACTTCTAGCATCTGGGGAGACCGGAATAGAGGTCAGGGCCTTTGGCAACATCTGGAAGTGATAAAAAACATTAATGAAGGTATTAAATGCTTTTAATTGTTTAAGGTTTCAGATCTAGTGACTAGCCTTTTAAAATTCTGATTTGTAACTGCAGTGCTTCTGTGGAACTCTTAATGCAAATGGCTGGTTAAACTGTGTGAAGTGATGATTAACTTTGGGCAGCCACTTTCAGCTACTTGGAAGAAGCAGGTGCTTGATGTCTCCTGGAATCAAGGCTGTTGAGTTTGCTGCTCATGGGGATTGAAGGTGGTATGTCTGCATGCCACTCACTGCTGCTGCAAGCAATCTGCCTTCAGCTGCTTCACTGTGGGGTTTTTTATTGCCCACAACACAGATTCCATTTAACTTTGCTGCTCCTGCATTTGCACCCTGGCTGGAAGCTGTCTCTGAATTTATGGGCTCTGTACATGGCTATTAGCAGTGATGTTTAATAAAAAAATCACTCAGACTCATTCTTCAGCAGTCAAATCATTGCTGCAGACGTCCTGATTGCTTTTGACCTCTGCTGCCACCTGGCAACGAGGATGAGGAGGGACTTGCCATGTGCTGTGGCTGGGTTTGACTCCTTGTGTATAAATAGCAGCAGTGCCTGGCAGAGGCTCATGACCCGCATGTGCTGCTTGAACTGAGGGCTTTGTTTGGGGATGAGGCTGAAGTCTCTGGAACAAGGATTGGAGTGTGAATTCCCTTAGGACTGTGACCCCTCAGGTTCCTTTTCCTTAAAGAGGAACCACCTCTGTTATGAGCTTGGATATGTGTTCTGTTCCTTGTTGAAATGCAGGGGTAGGAAGCTCTGTGTGTCCGTGTGTGTTCAGGGGTGCAAGATAGAAATTTGCCCATCAACTGCCCTCAGTATTCCAAGTGGAATGGAGAATGTGGAGTTCTGCTTGCCTGCTGCAGAGGAGGCTCCCATCTCTGGAGCTGGAGCACCTGTTCCTTGTGTTTCCTCCAGCTCTGTAGGAAGGGTTGCTTCATCTGTGTCTTGGCTTTGCCTTTTAAAATCAGGGCTTCCAAAGCTGAGGAGAGGAGGGAGGCAGGCTGCAATCTTTGGAGAAAGCTGTTCTGTGGATAACAGCCCCCAGCATAATTTGGGTGAGGGCTTGTAGATGCTGCTGTAACAGGGATCAAAGTGAAGCGTGTCTCGCTCTGATTAGGTCTCAAGTATGTTGTGTAACTTCTTGGAGCAAGCTTGTTAATGCCTACAAGTTACCTTCCTGCTTGTTCAGCCTAAATGACTCTTGGTGAAGCTTCTGCTGGTGCTGCCTAGCACAGATGAATACAGAGTGCTTGCGTTCAGCAGTGTTTGATGTGCTGCTCTGGCTTCCTCTCAGCCAGCCAAGCCCTGGGAGTGAGGCTTCCAGCTGAACAACCCTGCCGCTTGCTGTTGTTTGTCTAGTCCAGTTTTGTTTTGAGAAGCTCTTTATCAAGGTCTCAGAGCTGTGTGGTACACTCCTGGTGAGCAGGTCTCACTGCTCTGCTCCAGATACCTGTTTGGTCCCAGTGCTGCGCCTCTGCTATCTCTTGCAGCGCTATCAGTGTCTTGTGATGTAAACCTCAGCCGCTTGTCTCCTTGAAAAGCCAGAGTCTGCTTTGTGTCTTGTGTGCAGAGGATGTTAGAAGCCCGTGGTTAGTTTAGTCTCTGTTTCCAAGTGTTGTTCCTGCCTGGCCTTTGGAAGCTGATAGGTGCCAGGCATCTGACTTAGCTGGTTGCTTTTCAGTTTGAATGTGGAAGCTGCTCCTCTGCTGGGCACTGTCTCCCAGAGGATTTGCTTCACTGGTGTAGAAGCAACCATAAAATGCTAAGTGCTGAATAATTTTCTTGCTGAAATGGTAGAAGACAATGTATTCTCTTCCCCATTCTGGGTGAAAATGCAGGAAGAGTGAGAGATGATAAAATCTGGGTTTGGGGAAACATTTTGTAATGTGTTGGTGGATTAGGGAGGTGATAAAAGAGGGACTGATTCTCTTCATTCTTCTGTGAAAATATTGTTAAAAGCACTGGCAGGTGCCAAGGAAGCTGCTCAGAGAGTCCCAACTGATGTCTTAGCCTCTTGGCTGTGGAAGTGGTGCTTATTCTCTGGCCAGAGATACCTGTGCATGGAGTTAATCTGAATCAGAGAGCTGCCTCTGCAGCTTAAAGCCAGGTGACGACAGAAAGGTGATGTGGCCTCTGCCTTGTGTTCTGGACTCTCTTTGGCTAGCTCGAAGCAGCAGAACATTTGGTCTGGCTCCACTTGTGAAGCAGACTCCAGAACCAGCAGAAAAAACCCCAAACCCAATTCCTCTGAATTCTGAGGAATAGCTAAGAAAGATAAATGTGGTATCAGTACAGCTTCTGGTGAAGGTTAGTAGAAGTTTGCTTCTCTATCTGAGCCACCTTTCTGGCAAAGAGGTGAAAAACTGCTGTGGCCTGCCCGTGTGAGAGGACTTGCAGGGAGGCACTGACTTGGTAGAGGAAATGATCAACAATGGTTGGAGCAGGAGGGTAATAAGACAGAGAATGCAGTAAGGGACTTGATACCTGCTAGGGTTGATGTTACCTACAGAGAGTAACCTGTGACATTGCCTGGCAGGAGCTATCAGCTCAGGGCTCTGCCTTGCTCCGTCAGGCAGTGCAGGTGCTAAGGTTGCTGCTGGCTGCATGTGGATGAGCTTCCTGATGATTCCCAAACCCCTGCAGCTTGGCTGGGCTGCTGCTTCCGTGGGTCAGCTTTTGGGTGTGTGAATGCAAACTGCTCCAGGTCCTGCTTTGGCCTTGAGGTGAGCTGCTGGAGCTGTGCTGGGCCACTCTGGCTCCTGAGAGGGAGAAAAGACAAATGAAGTCTGGGCCAGCTTTGGCTTCAGAGGAGGGGAGTGAGCTGTTGTAGGAACATCACTGAGGCTGATTACACTGCAAGCATCTTGTAATCTTGGAGATAAAGGCCAGTCTGGCGTTGGTGTTTCTTGTCCCAGAGCTCTGGTCTAGCTCTCCAAACACCAGCTTGTTCAGCACTCCTGTCACAGTTTGCCCCCCTGCAGAAGGCATTGGTGGGCCTTAAACATCTATAGGCTGTGGAGTGGCTTTGTTAGCTTTCATCCACACGAGCTTCTCTCCTGAGCTCTGGAGCCCACAGTAACTGAGCTGTGAGAAGGTGCTGCTGCTGCAGGGGTGCCTCTGGCTGTTCTTGTCTTGGTGCTGGTGCTTGAAGCAGAAGTTGCTGCAGAGCACTTCTCTTTATACTTAATTAAAGGTACTTACCTGTTTGCTTCTTACAATAAGTGCCACCCAGTTGGAGATGTGCTTGCCTGGCTCCTACCTGTCTTTAGATGTCTGTAGCTACTCCGTTGTGTTTTTTGAGCTCTCACCCCTGGGCAGTGTTGTTTTAGATGGTGGTACGCTTGGCAGAAGAGTGTGGGCAAGGCTGCAGGGCCTTGGGGTGGTGAGGAATGTGATGCAAGGGCTTGCAGCCTGCTATGACCTTACAGATGATAACCTGTGTGGGTAGGAAATCTCTTTGCATTCCAGTGAGAGCTGGAAGGAGCAGGTGGTCCCTCTGTTTCCTTTCTCTCTGCATGGAAACCAAAGATGATGCAGTTTGGGTATCGCATTGCTAGGTGCCAGCCCAGCTGCTCCTCCAAGCATGCCACAGGCAGCAGGTCAAGGGAAGTCTCTCTCTGTCTGGTTCTCTGCAGTCACTTCTCCTGTTTTAATCCTGAGTGCAGCACCTCCACTCCTGCAGGTTGTACTCCTGCTCTAAGGCTGCCCGTGTGCTTCTGGTTATTTTTAGCCTGGAAATTTTGGGTTCTCCACGTGGTCCCTGTCAGTGTGAGCTGTGCCAGCCTGGTCCCTTTCACCCAGATAGGATTTATTTCCTGAGTGCTCCCTTGCTAACTGTGGGGTTTGCAGGGAGCCATCCTGGCTCTGCCATTGAAGCTGCATTTCTTACTTTCCTGCCTGCTCATCAGCTCTGGGACCCTTCCCTCTGGGAACCTGGGTTTGGAAGAGTAAGCTCTCAAGTGCTGAGGCACAAGGGAGGCAGAAGAGACAGGGACCATCAGCACTGAACATGGGGGATCAGGCACTTGGCAATTGCCCTGGTCCCTCTTGCAGAGCCTTGAAGCAGCTCATCTGCAGAGCAGGCCTTGTGTGTGGGAAGCCCTGAAGCTGTGCAGTGAGTGCTGGCTGAAGGCTCCTCTCAGACTGAGAATGAATGATCTGAGTGCTCTGGGAACCTCCTGCTGCAAACATTTCTAACCTTATAAGGATGTGTGTCCTGAAGGCTTGTTTGTCCTGGCTGGAGAAACAAGATGGCTTAAAACTGCTCTGGGACCCTCACGTGAATAAGTAGGATAAGCTGAGTATCCTTGGCTGGTGCTGTAAGGTAGGTGAGTGTCTGTGTGAGTGCATTTTTGTCCTCATCTCCTTGATCTGTACCAGGAGCTTTCTGTAAACCAGGGTACAGGTTTGGAGAGCTGACTGACCCCTGCTCTTCCCTTGGTGTCTTAGTCCCCTCTTCACCTCCTGTGGGGGTTGTTCAGCAAGCTGGGAGAGCCTGGTGCCCTTACTGCAGCCTCTGGCCGTGCCCTGCTCTAGGTGTGACATTTGAGGCGGGTTCCTGGCGCGGCTGGAGCCAGGGGGTGACTGCATACAGTGTCTGAGCTCTGTGCTATTTTTGGTGCAGGCTCACATGGGGCCCTGTGTGCTGGGCAGCAGCTGGGGCACCCAGCACCTCACACTGGCTTTGGCTCGGGCAGTTGCTGGTCTGCAGTCCAGAGACTGTGGAGCTGTGGTGCTTCCCCAGCTGGCTGCTCCTGCCTGCGGCTGCAGGGCTCCCTCCAGCTTGGCAGCACTCAGAGCAGTGTGATTCAACATGCTGCCATCTTCTGCTCTGCTGCTGGCAGGAGAACCTCAGCCTTCCTCCCCTCCGTGTGCCTAAACGATCCCACTGTCCCTGCAGTCCTGAGCTGGCTGTCACACTGGCACTGGGGAGAGGCTTTTGTC
The DNA here is from genome assembly GCA_013399055.1 of Ramphastos sulfuratus. NCBI lineage: Eukaryota > Metazoa > Chordata > Aves > Piciformes > Ramphastidae > Ramphastos > Ramphastos sulfuratus. The sequence goes on along the minus strand of WBNM01027978.1, from coordinate 212,670 downwards.
GCTCCTAAACATGTTGGAAGATGGATGTGAGCTGTAGGAGCTCTCCCGTGGCGGAAACGAAGGAGGTGTCCTGCATCTTGCAGCTGCTCAGGTTGAGCAGGTTGAAGATCAGGCATGAAGAGCAATGCTGTGAGCAGCACATCAAAATCAGACCACCAGAGTCTTCCTGTGGTGTCTATGCACGGAGATGTTTGTTGGTGATGCGTAGTCGTCCCCTGTCCAGCCCAGGGCTTTAGGATGTCTGTTGGCATCCTGGCAGAGCCTTTTATCCCTTTCCAGTTGGTGGAAGGATGTGGAATTCCCATTTAACAGGCTCACTGATGGCATAATGCAGCTCTGGCTGAAACTAGTCAAGTCAAACCCATGACATTAAATAAGCTTCCCAAGGAGCTGTCAGCTAAGCCACCAGGCCCCACTGGCCTCAGCATCACAGGAGGGTGAGGATCTTTATCTTAGATGATAGGAAGGTTTGGAATGGCTTAGAGCTGAGCTGTCTGCCAGGCTTTGGGCCAGGGCTGTCCCTCCACAGGGCGTTCCTGTGCCGCAGGACTGTGCGGGGCTGCAGCTGGTGCAGCTTCCTGAGGATGAGATAATAACAGGACTGTGTTTAATCAGGAAAGCTTGCTGGGAATGGGCTGGTGTGAGCTGCTGTAATTTGGGTTTGTGGGACAGCTTGCAGGGTGGTTCTGCATTCATTACAACTTCAGTGGGCAGCAGATGAGCACTTGCAGTGGCTCACAATGTGCCACTGTGCCAGAGCATCAACCTGAGTCTGTTGTCCTGGGAACATCCAGGACTTAAAATTCCAAAACCCAGACGTCCAAATTGTTGCACAGGTTGTTACTTTTTTCTTTCCAGGTCTCAGTCGTTGCTGTTAGCTGAAAGTTCATCCTCAGTGAGCCTTGCTTCTGACTGCATAAATCCACTAACCCTGAGTTGAGAGGATGTAAGATTGGGATGCCTCATGGACACAGACTCAAGTTTCCTGTGTGAAACAACACAAGTGCCTCATCTGAGAGATGCTGGAGAAACTACTGCATCTCTTAAACCATGCCTGCAGCTCACTTTTCATTTAGGATGCAGGAAAAATTTTCTGCTCCCTGTTCTTTGCCTCAGTGGTCAGGACTCTGGGGTAAACAGCACAGAGCAAGGCTTTGGTAAAGCTGCTGTGGGGCGGGAGGATGGTGCTGGGAGAGCTGAGAAATCCGGAGGGAATGTTAAACTATCTGAGGCTTGGATGCTTGGTGTGAGCCCGAGGGAGGCATGTTTTTGTCCCCGGGTTAGACTGTAATCAGCTTCACGTGGAAGTGAGGGCCCTGAGGAGAGCTGTGTTTGGAGCCCTGCTCCGGATGCTGGCTCCGATAGCCAAGAGTTTGTGTGGCCCAGGCAGACTAAGCAGAGCTGGCAGCCTGGCTGCTGTCCTCTGAGCAAGGCTCTGCTCCTCACCAACACCTAGATAATGCTCTTCCCACTGGGTGCTTTCCATTGCTGGGACCTGGCTATCTCCTGAAAACAACCTTTGTTTGTGTTGCCTGTTGGCCAGAGTCTTGCGCAGGTTTGGAGAGGGGTCTGCGGAGCCTGAGCACTGCCAGGCACAGGCTGCTTGGCTTTAATTCCTGCTCAGGCAGAAGAGAAGCTGAGTGCTGTGCAGCGAGGCCGTTCTGGGGCTGTGGGCAACTGTGGAGCTTTTGTTCCAGCCAAGGAAAGGCAGACACAGCAGCCCTGCCTCACCTGGCCCAGGTGAGGGCTGTGGATGGAGGAGCATGACCGAGGACAGGGCATCCCCAGCAGGGCAAGGTGCTGGCGTTCCGGGGTGAGACAGCTCACAGCCCTGGGAGGAGTGCCAGCTCTTGAGGTGCCACACATGGGTGTAAAACAAACTTTATAGCTGAGTTCTTAAGCAGTAGTCTCTCAAGCAGGCTGCTTTAGCTAGACCAATACCACTGTTACAAGGGCATTGTGGCATGGTCCCCATCTTCACTGCTGAGAGGGGCTTCTGGTGCTCAGGAGGGATTTGCTTCCTCAGGCTGCACTTGCTCTTTGGTTAGGGATTTCTGCTCTGTGCATGCAGAAGCCAGTGGGGTAGCTGCTAAGGAGGAGTGCTGCTCCTTAGCTCCTACTTAATAGCAGCCTTCTGTCGTGTGCCTGCACTCCAGCCTCCCGCAGCGCTTTGGGTGAGGGCATTTGCAAAGCACTTCACCTTCCCCCAGCTGTTGTGTTTTAGAGAAGTGTGTTGTCAGCTGTGGAACTGTCAGGAATGAGATGCTGCCAGTCTGCCCTGGAGCTAAGCGGTCCTGGTTTGCAGGGGGGTTGGACTTGCCTGGGGTTGGAAGGGGCCTCCAGAGGTGGTTCTGTGATTCTGTGGCTGTGTTGTGAACCCAGCCTGATGCTCGAGACCCTTGCAGCTGAAACCTGTCCTTGTGTGCTGAGGTGAGCCAGGAGAAAGAAAGTGAAAGTGTTTAAGTGTCAAGGTGAGGTAAGGTGAAATTCATGAGCATCATGGTGAGAAGTGTCCTGACTTCCCCGCTCTTGGGAGGATCTTGCTCTGGGGTGAGCTGGCAGAGCAGAGCTGTGCATGTAAGAAGTTGGGACAGGCCTGCTCATGCTGCCAGGACTATCTCAAGGCATTTATAAGTCTCTAGCCTTCCTGTCACCTTCCCTGTGACTATTTTAACACGCTCCTGTTTCTCCTTCTAGATAGTTGCTGAGGCTCTGTAAAATGGCTTTGCGCTTCCACAATGCCATCCCCTATGCCATTCCCGGAGTGCTGGCACTTCTTGGCTGCTGGTGGATGTATTCCCACAGGAAAAAGCATGCAAGCTTCCATGACAAACCAGCCATGGCCATGGAAGAAGAGAAGCAAGAAGTGCAGGAGAGTGATTCGCCAGCCAGCACAGCAGCCTGCGTTCTGCCAAGGCTGCCTCTCTCCTCCGAAGAGGAGTGCCCAGAGAGTGAAGGCTCCACCTTCCTGCTGTCAGCATGGTCCACGACGCCCTCTCTTCTGTGTCACAGTCAGGAGAGGCTAGAGCTCTCACAGGACCTTCAGGACCTGTCAGTGACTACAGGTCAGCCCAGCACCCTTGAGGACGACAGTGAAAAACTGGAAAGGATAGGGTCCCGGGATGGAAGCAGTTTCCCTGCTTGCGTTCCTCTGCCTCTGCCGCCAGAGGGTCCCAGCGATGCTGCAGGGAGCCTGGGACAGCACTCAGGCTCTGCCGCACACCAGGGTCAGCAGCCAGCAGCATCGATGCCACTGACACAAGAGCCTCTGGGAGTCTCGGGGGAGATCAGCAATGCAGAGCACTCAGAGGATTCTTCGTTTAAGCCCGCTAAGGAAGTCCAGATGCCAGGAATGATGCTGTCAAATCCTGGCTCCATGCCAGCCCTGTGCTTGGGACTGCAGAAGGAAGCCAATGCCCCACAGGCCTTTATCGGTAACGAAGCCGAGGTTGTATCCAGCCACGAGGATTCTGCAGTGAGCCTGTTACCAAAGAGCTTGGAGTCTGCCTCTTCAGAGCAATCCAGGGAAGAAAAGTTGTCTGAGTCAGTGGCTGGTACTGTACCTGTGGGTCTGGAGGACACACAGCTGAAAGGAGATGAATTGCAAAGAGAGGAGACTGGAGGAGTGAGTTTGGATGAGGAAGAAGTTGAGAAGATTGAGCAGGTGGCAATACAAATAATTTCCAAGGTTATTTTGGCAGCCACTGAGGAAGTGCTGTCTGGTGCTGCAGGTGATGTGCCCACACAGATCCACCAGGCCACTGCCAGCCATGCTGAGAGGCCTCTGGAGATGACCAGCCTTGTTTGTTCTGGTCAGGTGCTGGCAGAGGAAGCTGCAGCAGCTGGTGAGAGCACTGCTGTGAAGGGGAATGCTGCAGCACTGCCACCCCTGCAGCCAGAGGAGCAGGGGCAGTGCACCACAGGCTCCGGCTGCTCGCCCAGCCCTGCTCAGGGAGGCACTGGGGGCTGTGGGGTGGAGAGCTGCCTGTGCAGGGAGGCCCACGCAGCTGGCCAGGCTCCTGTGGAAAACCATGGAGGGGCACTGGGAAAGTCACCTTTGGTCATGGAGGACTCTGGGTACAGCACCTGTGTGTGTGAAGGGGGCACGAGTGCAGAGGAGCCACTGCAGAACCCAGTGCTGGCCCTTGCAGCGGACCAGCAGTTGAACTCACTGAGCACATCTGCAGCCCTGGGCACATCTGCTGAGCAGAGCTCAGCACCAAGTGAGAAACCTGCTCCTCTGAAGCCACCTGAAGGCAGCAACGTGTCCTACAGTAATGGGATACTGAAAGAGGATGGTCCAGACTTGCAGCATGAGTGTAGCAGGGCAGCAGGGATGGGTGGAGAGCACTCAGGAGGTAAGGGATTGGAAAACCCTCCCACAAAAAGTGGGGAACGAGCATTTTGTGTGCTTCAGAACCTGTTCAGATAAATCCTCTTCACGTTTAACTTCCCCAGCAGATGAACATTTCACCCTCATCTGCAGGTAGGTACACATTTGCTCTCTGGATTCCCATCTCTGCAGGGTGCAGTGTTAGCTGGGTGACCTTCAGGCTGCTCTGCAGAGGGGTGACCAGGCTGGGCCTGCTTCAACACAAAACTGTGTCTGATGGCTCAGCAGTGAGGGGCACACATCTGGATGTAGGGCAGGCTGTTGGGCAGCATCCTGCTTTGAGACCTGGGTTCTTAGCTGTGGCTGGAAGGAGGCTGTAGGGCAGGTTTGAGGTGCTGTTGGATGAACCAGGGAAGTGCTCTGATAATCTGATCAAAGCAGTTGGTTGCAGACCAACTGAAGCTCTTTTGCTTGGAAGGGCAGGTGCCTGCCAAGGCATCCCGACAGGGAGCAGTGTTCATGGAGTTCCCCATCTGTCTCTGCCTTCTAGGTGCCAGATGTGTGTCTGACAGCACCAAAGCTGATGGAGCAAATGTTAACCTGTGTGACCTTGGGGATGAATGCTGAAATCCTTCCTAGGACCCCCTGGTGCCACCAGCTCTTAGTGCCAGAATGCCCTTTGTGATTGCTGTAATGTAGTTGGGAAGTTGATTGTTGCCAGTGATTAGGGATGGGACCCACAAACCATTTCCACCAGTGACAGAAACCACGGGAAGGGAACAGCTTTGCCTTGGGAGTGCTGGTGTGGCAAGAAGGTACAGGAGTGGTGTGGAGCCCAAGACAGCTGAAGGGTAGGGAGAGAGATGCAGCAGTGAGGCTGCTGGTGTGGCTGTGGGGTAAGAGGTCCTCACCTGGCTGCCAGGGGCCGACTCCAGTCCCCAGCCTTGTCTGGGACTTCTGACAATCAGCTGCACTGTTTGCCTCTGCCTGTCCAGGCCTCTGCTGTGTTACCAGCTCAAGTGTGCCAAGTGAGCAGCTGCTGGGTTTGGTTTTCCCTTTGGTCTCACACTGGATGGGCTGAAAGCTTGCAAGCAAGTGAGGACCTTCATGCTTCTGCTTGTTAGTCTGGAGGAAGGATCAGGGTTTGTGTTACACTGACTGTACCTGCAGTCTGACCAGAGGGAATCTCTTCCTGGGTAGAAATGTTCTGGTGTCAGCTAGGAACAAAAAGCAGCTCAGCCCTGGCACTTGGTTCCTTCAAGCATGTGACAAACTTGGGGAAGAAGCAGTCCCCTACCCCAGCTGGCAGTGGGCTTGCCTGGCACTGGGGTCACTGTGTAAGCCCTGTGGGCAGGAACAGCAGCTCAGTGTGCAGAGCAGAGGGACAGGTTGCACGTCCCTCCCTGCCTGTTGGACTCCTGTGAGGAGCCCTGGTTAAAGCAGGGGGAAATGCCAACTGCATTTCTGCCAATGCAGAATGCTGCTGCAAATTGCCAACTGCAGCAGCAGCTCAGGGTTGAGGTCAGCACAGCTTAGTTCAGCTGGGAGCTTTGTAGAGCCTTGTCCCTGCTGCTGTGGGAGGTGCCACCATATTTCATGGCATCCTAGAATGGATTGGGTTGGAAGGGACCTTAAAGATCATCCAGTTCCAACCCCTTGCCTTGGGCAGGGACCCCTCCACTAGCCCAGGTTGCTCAGGACCTCGTCCAGCCTGGCCTCGAACAGCTCCAGGGAGGTTGTAGATCAGTGTCTCCCCACCTGTGCCCTAAGGAATTTCTCCCTAATCTCCAGTCTAAATCTCCCCTCAAGCTTAAATTTGTTCCCTCTCATCCTATTTGAGATGCCTGAGCTCAGCAGGAGTCCTTCAGACCTCCTCCCGCTACATCCCCAGCGGCATGCAGGCTCTCCTCCAGCAACAAAGGACACTTGGAGCAGGCTGTGTGTGCTGGGACCTGGCACCTCCTTGAGTGCTGGAGGGCCTGGTGCAGGGACATGTGCAGGAGGAGCTCAGTGCACCTCTCTGGTGTGCTGGCAGCTGTGCCATGGTGCCCTGGGCACTGAGCCCCGTGCCTGTCCTGCAGGTGCGGACGTGGATGGTGTGGGCTTTGTGGACAGTGGCTGTGCCATGAGGAAGACTGTGACCCGCCAGAAGCTGGAAGCAGAGTCCAGCAAGCCTGACTTTGTCATCTGGGAAATCGAGGTCCCAAAGGTAACCAGCTGCTGGCCTGCTCCTGCCTCCTGCCCCACACAGCCACCCTCTGCTCCTGCCAGCCTGCTCCTGGCTCGGTGCCGCCCTGGGGAGAGAACCACAAACCAGCAAGGATTTCAGCCCTGAGCTCTCACTGGGACTCGACAGCAGTGAGGAGCCAGTAGAGAGCTGTAGACAAGAGGCATGCCAGGGCTACACCCAGGCTCGAGTTGGTGCTTGGACTCATTTTCCTCCATTATCTTCCACTCCAATCTGCTCCTCTGATGCTTTAGAGCACTCAGAAGGCTGTGAGGGTGCACAGGCAAGGGCAGGGGACAATTTTCTCTTTCTTTCTGCCATGCAGGAGGGTCATGCTTCAACTGCCTGTCCAAACCCCCTTCCTCACAAGCGGAGTCCTCATCTGAGCTGTTCTGTGGAGCTGCTGTGTCTAATTAGCTGGTCAAAAATGACTACAGCTCAGTTCCTATTTGACTGGAAAGTACCTGTAGCATGCTTTAAGGAAAAGAAGTGGTGAGAGGCTGGGAGAGGGAGAGGACCTCACTTGGCTGTAGGAAGACATTCACCTTTACCAGGCCTGGCTCTGTCCCATTGTGTCTGCGTGTCATTCTGCAAGACAGGATGATGATGATGACTCTGTCCAAATGAGCTGTGCTTAGTGGTCTGTGTCCACCTTGACTTAACACAGCTCAGCAGAGCTCTGCACTGGTCCATATCTTGATCCCACCTGGCTCTGAACTGCAGGCACTGGGGCTGAGGTAGGCCCCACAGAGCAGTGCTGTTGGATCTGCCTTTCTCTTCCTGACTGTTGCTTTCTTGTCCCTTCCATCAAGGAATTAGTTGGTCGCTTGATTGGCAAACAGGGGAGGTTTATGAGCTTCCTGAGGCAAGCATCTGGTGCCAAAATCTATGTCTCAACACTACCTTATTTTCGTGACTCCCAAGTCTGTCACATCGAAGGTGAGTGGAATGTCTCTTAATTCATGCTCTGAGCTGTGCCCTGAGGGCCCTAATTAGATGGCAGGGGGTTGAAACAGATGCAGTGGCCTCGTGAGTCCAGTGCTGTACAGAACTTCCCTGCTCTGTGCTGCCACAGCAGAGCTTTGCTGCAGGTCCCCTGTGCCATGGCAGGTGAGCCCTGTGGTCTAGAGGTGAGATGCACCTCAGTGTCTGTGGCTGCTGTAGTTGAACCAACACCTGCAGGATCACCTCAGGCTTGCAGGAGGAGCTGTGGGATGTGTATCAGCAGATGTGTTGATGGTGAGGGATGTTTGACTACTTGTGGCTGCAGAATACCTACCAGTGACCTGGCTTCATACTGGAGGCTACAGCTGCTGAAGTTGGGGCCTAGCAGTCTGAGCTGCTCCCATGGGGCTTGTGCCAGGCTGCCTGGCCAGAGCTGCTCCCGTGGGGCTCGTGCCAGGCTGCCTGGCCAAGCAGTGTAACTGAAGCTGTTGATGTAGTGCGGAAGGCTTCTGGTTGCTTTACGTGGTGGGGGTTGGGGTGTCCTCAGCATGTCTGTGCTACAGACTCTGGGATTTCTGTCTTCCAGGCTCCATGCAGCAAGTAGAAAAAGTGCTGAGCCTGATTGGCAAGAAGTTCAAAGAGCTGTGTCTGGCCAACATCTATGCTCTACCTCCGCCGACGCCGCTGACGCTTCATTCCCTCCTTATGACTGCCTGGGTGAGTCCCACTGTGTCCCTGGGCAGCCTGCTCCAGACCTTCAAAACCACTATGGCTGCTCTGTGCTGATGAGCTTTTAGTGCCCAAGGTCTGACTGCCTTTAGAGCAGCAGCAGTGTCTGACCTCCTGATGCAGAGCAGCCTTTGGCAGCAGAACGCCACAGTGCCAGGGCTCTGCTGCCTGTGGCTGTCGGCATCAGGAGCTGCTGCTGGAAGCTGAAGTTGTTGTGAGAGAAGCTTGTGCTGCAGTAAGCACTGATGAGAACTTCTTCCCTCCTCCCTGTGGCAGCTGTTCCTCCCAGATGGGGTCACAGTAGAGGTGGTGGTGTCCAACCAGGTGGATGCAGGCCACATGTTCCTGCAGCAGCACACACACCCTACCTTCCACGTCCTGCGGAGCCTCGACCAGCAGATGTCTGCTTGCTATTCTCAACCTGAAATCCCAACCCTGCCAACCCCAGTCGAAGGCAAGTCACTTGGCTGCTCACAGCTTGGTCACTGGAGCAGCTCCTAGGGTTGTGTGAGAGCCTGGTGTCCCTGAGGTAGGCTTGGGGAGGTTCCCAGTGGATGGCTCCATGACAGCTCATTTGTCAGTCTGTCTTTTAAGCTGCTGCCAGAGTACAGATGCTGCTCTGCTCTTTCTTACCCTGCTCATCCCTGGAGCACCTCCCCAGCCACTTAGCTGCACGTTCAGGAGGAGGCCAGATCCATCTCAGGTGTATTTTGGTGACAAAGTGGGGAACTGCTCCCACATCTGCCTGGTGTCACTGCCTGTCCGTGGTGCAAAGGGGAGGGTGCATCACATGGAAGCAGACATTAATGTTTGCTTTCCTTTTTGGAGACAGAGCTCACTGCCAATGGCCAAAAGCTGGCAGGGAGATGGATACCTGGGTGGAACAGCATGGCAGGAGCAGAGTGAAGCTCACCCCTCCTGTGCCCCAGCTGCAGATCTGGCTGGTGGGGGTGTGGGTGGTGGTGCAAGGAGATGGAAGCAGCACAGGAAGTACCTGCAGCACTTTGGTGCCTGGCACTGAGCCTTTCTTCTCTGAACTGTTCTGGTTTGCAGTTGGCATTATCTGTGCAGCTCCAGGCCTGGATGGGGCATGGCTCCGTGCTCAAGTTATTAGCTACTTCGAAGAGACCAATGAAGTGGAGCTCAGATATGTGGACTATGGAGGATATGACAGAGTGAAGGTCGACACACTCAGACAGATCAGGTCTCTAGCTCCTCTTCCACAGCCTGAGGCCATATCTGGCTTGGATTTCCATCAGAGGCATCCCTGTTGAGTTGCTGATGTGCTTTTCCACAGCCGAGGTGGGAAATGGGAGGAAGGTTTGCCTCAGCAGCTGGTGTGGGCTCCCTGAGAGCACAGCAGGCTCTTGCAAGACCTTTTTGAAGGGGAGAGGAGAGGAAATTGCAACTTCTGCCACCTCAGTGTAGAAGCTGGGCAGAAGAATGCCTTCAGGAGGCCCCAAAATGTAGTTAATTGTTGGGCTAGGAACAAGATGCAGCTTCTGTGCTCCAGCTGCACTGGCTGGGGGAGCTGTATTGGATGAGGGTTTTTTTACACAAGCCCATTAAATACTTGATTGTGCCCAGGGGAGGGAGAAAAGCAGCACAGCCTCCCTTCTGGAGATGCTTGGAGCCCAGTCTGGCTTGGCCTGCTGCTGCTTTGACACTGGGAACAGCCTGGTTTGGTGGCTTTTAGACTGAATTCCTGTTGGAGCCATTGATCAGCATCACCCTAAAGTATGCAGGAGTGACTCAAAGCCCTGTGCCTGTTCTGATTGAGTCTCTCCTTCTTTAAGGTCTGACTTTTTATCACTGCCTTTCCAAGGAGCTGAAGTTTTACTAGACAATGTGGTGCCACTTCCAGGTAATGCAGCTCCCCAGGTGTCCCCTCGGTGCTCCTGCAGGTGTAGCTGGGGCCCAGCTCTGTGCCAGTGCTGGTTCTGTCTAAGCCTTCTGCTCCTGTTGCAAGCACAGCCTCTGGTCTGGCTAGAGCAAAGACTGAGGAAGTTGTGTTTTGTTCTCCTAAATGTGCCAGCAGAGCATAACCTGTCCAGGGGCACAGTGATGGATGCCCAGGGGCCTTCCTGCATGGAGGAGAGAGTGGATTGCTCTCCTAAACAGCAAGCTGGCAGGACAGGCAGGGCATAGCTGGAGCTGCTCAGCTTTCTTCTGTCCTAGAGCAGCTGTAAATGCAAACAAGTTTTGATCAGCTAGACAATACCTGATGTTTTTCTTCCCAAGACTCTGATAGGTACAGTTCTGTCTTAAGAAAACTGCCCCCCAAACTGCCAGAGTGTCAGTCCCTGCCTAGAAATGCTTTCTGGTTTGCTCTTTCCTAGTGGTGTAGAGCAGCTTGCTCCTTGATGCCCAAAGAGCTGCCCTTTGGGTGTGGAAGGGGTGGCAGTAGGAGCAAGGGGTCAGGCCAGGTTTCCCCATGGGGATTTGTGGCACTAGGACTCCAGGAGGTACCTCCAGGACTGCAGTTGCATTGCAAGGTTTAAACTGCTTCTAACAGAAGTCAGTGTTTTGCATTTTTCCTGAGGCCTCCTTCAGGGTTTGTGGGGTTGTGAGGAGTTGGCTTGCTGCTGGAGATGGTCTTGGGCTGGGGAGCACAGAGGAGGTTTGCAGCAATTTGGTAATAAATAAGCAGCTTTGTGCCCAAATGAAAACACCTGGCAGGGGTACAGTGCAGATTGGGCAGCTCAAAGGCACTGCAGAAGCAGACTTCTGTCTTGAAAACCTCCTAATTGAGGAGCCACTCATGTTCCTGTGAGCTTGGCTGGGGGCTTTAGACTGCATCCTTCCCCACCAGCAGCTGTGCTGCCGCTGTCCCCTCCAGCTTAACACACTACTGTCAGCAAATGTGTCCAGCAGGAGAGGGTGAGGATTCTCTGGCCAAACCTAGAGGAGGTCAGACAAGATTAGTTGCAGTCCCTTCTGGCCCCTACAGCCTGAGAAGGCCTCACTTGTGTTCCCCTGCTCTGCTCCTCCCCCAGATGAGGATCACTTCTCCTCGGAGGCGGACGCTGCGGTGACGGAGATGACCCGAGGCGCAGTCCTGGTGGCACAGGTACCCCACAGCTGGCTGGGGCAGTCTTGTTGCTGATCTGACTGCTGCTCTTCTCCTCCCTGCCCCATCCTTCTGCAGCCTGTGGGGTGAAAATCCAAACCAAAGCCAGAGCCTGTAAACCTGGCGGCTGGGTGAGGCTCTCCAGGAGAATCCTTGGTGCTGAGAACTTCCTTGTGTGACATCAGCACCAGCCTGGGCTGTGGGGCTGGGCTGGGAGGGGATGGATGTTCCCTCTTGTTACTGGTCTTGGTCAGGGATGGAGAGCACAGGAATGGGTTTACAAAGCACAACTGCATCACTAAGTCCAGTCAAGGGCATGGATTTGAGTGACAAGAGGGAGCCTGCCAGCAGGGTGTCCAGCTGCTTGGTGGCAGTGGTTACACTTCCTCTAGGCTAGACCTAAGTTGGAGTATCTGATGTGCAGTGATCGATGCCAGCCCTGCATCATAGAGTCAGGGAACAGGTTGGGTTGGAAGAGACCTTAAAGATGATAGGATCACTAAGGCTGGAAGAGACCTCTGAGTCCAGCTGTAACCCACCTACCGTGACCGCTGAGCTATATCCTGCAGTGCCATATCCATAGGCTTCTAGTGCCAACCCCTCTGCCACGGGCAGGGGCACCTTGCACTAGCCCAGGCAGCTCCAGGGCCCATCCAGCCTGGCCTTGCACACCCCAGGGAGGGGGCAGTGCTCAGGCCAGACCTGCTGCATTCTTCTTTCTCTGTTCCTAGGTCACCAATTACGACAGTGCAACAGGCCTGCCACTGATCCAGCTGTGGAGCTTGATGGGAGATGAGGTCTGTGTGCTGCCAGCTGTGCCTGCAGCACTTTGTGCTTCTGCAGCTTGTTGTTGCTGAGGCCTTGCTGGTGTTTCTTGTGATTTGTTCACCTTTCTGCTTTTTTTTTTTTTTTTCCCACCTCTCTTTAGGTGGTGTCAATAAACAGAACTCTGGTAGAAAGAGGATTTGCTCAGTGGCTTGACTACTAGCAGTGTCCTGGATGCCTCAACAGCTCTTCTGCAGAGAAAAAAAAGCAGAGAATCTCATTTGCACTGTTACAATTTGGTTTGGCAAAGCCTCGTGAGAAGACCTGCCTATGCCTGGGAGTGGAGCCCTGGAGGCCACTCACACACACCTCTGGGTGCAAGGCAGGGTGTTCAAAGCCATAATGACAGATCCTGGAGCTTTAAAGCAAAAAAAAAAAAACAAACAAAAAACTTCCTCCCTGGCCTCTACTCAAAAGTTGAATGGGGAAAAAAAGAAAACCAAACCACATCCCACCTTAAAACCTTGGGGCTTGCTTGAAGCTTGCAACTGCCCCTGAAACCGTGACTGTGGCTGCCTTTGTGTAAGGCCTCATGGACTTTGGTGTCTGCTTTCCCTAGAAGCCACATCAGCTGTTGTTCTTTTTTAACAGGCTATGAAATTAATGAATGTTATTAAGGAAGTTGATGTTCAGTTATGGATTTTTCTCTCTTGTGCCACTAACCCGCGCAGACAACATTCATCTTGTGTCTTCCTTGCGCCAGGAGGGGGATGAGTTGCATTTGTTGCACTTGCTGTGGCACACCTCTGGCTGCAGTTGTGGTTTTTAGGTTTGATATGCTTAAGGGAGAAAGCTTCTCTGTGCAAGGATGTGTTACCACTACAATTCTTTTTGCTCTGAACTGTCACGTATTTAAAGAACTTGCCAAGCCCAATTGTAGTTTATATTTTTCTAGCTGTGCAAGTCTGTAAATATATATTAAAAAAAAAAAAAGAAAAGGGAAAAAAAAAGGCAAATAAGCATTGTAATATTTTGTACAAGAAAAACACTGGAAACAAAGGGAACTTTACTGAAGCTTTTTCACATGTCCTGTGTAGGTAGAACTGGTTTGGAGTGCAGTAGGGTAGGAGCAGCTCAATGTTGGGAGTGTGTCCAGGGTTAGGATGCCCTGGGAGTGCTGCCTGGCTTGGATTGTGATCATTGCATTCTTTGCTATGTTGCTGTACAGATCTGGTTCAAAAAAAAATAACAACCTGGCATTAACCTTGCAGTGGTTTTAGATTTCTTTTTTAGATTTCTATGACACATTTAAACTGTTGCCCAAGTAATGGAAGCTGAGTTCCTGCCCTTAAACAGGTGCCCTCCACTGGGTATCATTTTAGGTCTGTGTTGAGCTGGGATTTCTTGCTGCCTGAGATGTCTGCCAGGAGCATGTTGATGTAGTCAGTCCTCAGAAGCTTTACCAGGTGGGTTCAGGGATCTGTGGCCATCCCCTGAGCTAACAGCACACAGCTGCAGAGCTGCCTACACAGCATTGGGTCTGGTCCCTTCTGCCACAGCCTAGTTCTGTCCTCGCTGGAGTTCTCTCCTTTTTGGTGCTTCTGGTTCCACGTTCGTGTTAGCTTTTGTTGGCTGTCATTGCAAGGTTGGGGAACTCAGCTCTATCTACAAACCATCAACTCTCTTGGAATATTCCTCTCCATTTCAATTAAAGCTGGAATTTTAAGCCCTCTCAATGGCAGTGTGATGACTGAGCCTTCATTTCCTGCCCCGTGCTGTGGTGTAGGGTTGGGAAGAGCTCAGAGGCATCAGCAGGTGAGGCAGGATCCTGGTGGCTTTTCAGCAGATGCAGGAAGGTCAAGCTTCAAGTCTTCTGGGGTTCCTCTTACTTCCAGCTGAAAACTGAGTTTATTTTCATGGAGATTTATAGGTCTATAGAATGGTTTGGGTTGGATGGGACCTTTAAAGATCATCCACTTCCACCTCCCTGCCATGGGCAGGGACACCTCCCATTGGACCAGGTTGCTCAAGGCTTCATTCAACCTGGCCTTGAACACCTCCAGTGCTCCCTTAGCCACAGCCTCCCTGGGCAACCTGTGCCAGTGTCTCCCCACCCTCACTGTCAAGACCTTCTTCCTCATCTGCAGCTTCAATCCATCCTCTCTCATCCTGTCACTCCTGGGTTTTGCAGGGGTTGTGACTCTTGGCTGCAAAGCTGAGGCTGAGCTTGTGTCCCAGCTCACCTGTCCCATGTCACTGAAGCTGCTCAGAAGGGCTTTGCCTGGTGGGAAGTGGTCGTTTTGTGAGGGGTAGAATGAAGGAGGTCCCTGGAGATGCCTAGAGAGCTCTCTGCAGGTTCTGATCATCCCAGCTCAGCATTCCCTGAAGGCCCAGGCCTTCCTCCTTTGGCCTCTCCTAGCTCAAGTGGTGCTTCCTCACCTTCAGACATCTGCTCCTCATCCTCCTGCCTTGAGCAGCAGAGCAGGAGCTGGTCCTTGGGGCAGCAGCACCTTGCTGCCAGTCCCGAGGCAAAGCCCTGCGCTGGTTTTGCCTTGGCAGGGTGGCTGGGAGGGGAGGAGAGGAGAGCTGCCTGGTTTGGGAGCAGCTGGAGCACAATGGTGCCCATCTGCCCCTGCACTGCTCCCAGCACCAGCTCCTCGCAGCCACGTCTGCAGCCTGCTCCCAGACAGCCTGCCTCTGCTGCTCCCTGGCACTGGGTTTGTCCTACAAAGAGAGGAAAATCAGCTGTGAGGTCATTGGCACTTCGGTTCTGTGGCATTGCAGGTCCCATCTCGGTGCTGCACATCAGAGGCTGCTGCACTGGGGCTAAGCAGCACCCACCTTGCATGGAGTTTATTGCCTCAGCAGCTGTGTTCTGGCTTCAGCCTCCTCTGCTGCTTCTCCCCTTCCTCACCCCTTTCCAAAGACAAACCAGCAGTGCTGCAAAGCCAGAGGAGAGGATCCTGGCTGCTGGGGAGCATCTCTGGGCTTGGGTGGTTTGCCAGGGGAAGCCTGAAGGGCTCTGCAGGACCCGAGTGGTGGGTGCTGGGGATCTGCTCTTCGGTCACTGCAGCAGGGGGGGCTGAAGGTCTGCCTGGCACCTGCCTGTACTGGCACTGCAGAAAGCACCAGGAGGGATGCCCTGCAGAGCAGTTTTGCCCTGATGTTCCCAGGCCCCAGCTGGAGCAGCGCAGGGGCTTTGGAGCCAGCTGCTGTGTGCAGGGTTGTGCTTTACAGACCCCTACAGAGCACCTCTGGGGTTGGGTGATGGTGGTTGGGGTCCATTTGTCCTGCTGACCTTTGCCACATCCTGTAGCAGTGTCTCACAGCTTCATTAGGTGTGGGTGAGGAAAGTGCTTCCTGTTTGCTTTCTAAATTGCCTGGAAGCAGCCCTGGCTGATCTATCATCCTGCTACCAGGGAAGGCTGAGTAATGGCCTCTGCTTTGCCTTCTCTGTGCTGCCCGTGGTTACAGACTCCTCTCTGTCACCTGTCTCCGTGCTGGGCTGGAGCATCCCACATCCCTTAGCTCCTTGTGTGAGACCTGGTGGGTCCCTCACCTCCTGCCTGGGCCTCTCCTAGCCCTAGGGTGCCCTGTCTCAGGTGAAGGTGTGCCAGAAGCTTTGCTCCTTCAGATGAATCAAGAATGCAGAGGAGCTGCTGCAGATTTTCGGGTGAGATTTGGTACCTAAAGCTGCAGCTGATGATGTTCTCCATGCCCATGGACAGCAGGAGGAGGTGCCAGGAGTGGTGCTGTGGCCATGACTGCACTGAGGTTTCCACCTCCTTCTGAGAGAGTGCAGATGAGATCAGAGGGACTCCCTGGTTTGTGCAGATCATGTCCCAGCTTCCAGATGTGGCATGCTGTGTGCAGCCAAGCTCCACAGCTGGCACTGGAGAATGCTGAGATGTTTCACCCTGCTTCAGGTGAGGTGCCCTCCTTGCTGGAGAGCAGCACTCAGTGATCTCTGCTTCTAGGGTTTTCTCTTGGGTGCTGTCTGGGTCTAGTGTCTGTTTCTCGCTCCAGGTGCTCCTAGGCCCCTTTGCTGGCCCTCTCAAGAAATGCTCTTTCCTTGTAGCCTCTCTTGGCAAGCTCACAGTCCCCTGCCCAGCTTGGAGCAGCTGCCCCCAAGGTTTGCTATGGGCCTCTGAACACTAGCTGGAAGCTGGTGCCTGGAGGAGGTGGCCAAGTCCCACCAGGACAGCTCAGATCTTCCTCTCATTCCCCATGGTCTTGCAGGTCCCCAGGCACAAGCAGAGGGCCAGGAGCTGGGCTGAGCTTGGGCCAGGTGGCTCCTGCACCTGGACTCTGCCTTCCTGCAGGGACCCCTCTCCAGGAGGTGTTTTTTTTTCCTCCACCTGCTGCCTTTCCCTCACTCACCATAGAGGCCATAGAGCCCTCTCCAGACAGCATGGGCTGATGGTGGCCAGAGCTCTGCTGGCTCACAGCTTCTGCCAGTGAGCCTCATGCTGCTGCTCTTCTCCTGCCATACAGCAGCACGTGGAGCAGAGTGGTGAGTGGGCAGCAGGTGGATATTGTCACCTGCAGGGAGCAGACAGAGGTCCCTCACCTGCCCCACAATCACCCACCCTGTCTGCTGGTGCTTCCTGGTGCCTCCAGCCCATTCTTCCTCAGCTTCCCTCTCCTTGGTGGGCAGGGGACACGCGAGGGGGGCTCGATGATCCCCAGATGTCCCCTCCAGCCTCTGCCATTCTGTGGTGCCAGGGAAGCCAGCCCTGCCTCAGGAGACACTTCTCCCCTGGAAGGATTGTCAAGTCCCCACTGCATTTCCAGAGGGTGAGCTGGGATTGCTCTGCCGGCAGGGCCGGCAGCATGGCTGGCAGCGTGGCTGTGCTGCTGTGCCCTGTGTGCTGCCTGCATGCACATGGCAGGGGGAGCTGCAGGTGTCCGGTCCTGAACCCAGACGCTGGCTGAGGCCAGAACAGCCACAAACGAGTGAGGAAGGAGTCGTGATGGGGAAAGGGCTGGGTTGATGTTTGGTACCTTCTCTCTCCCCCTCGCACATTCCCCAGGGGCCCACCGGTGTTCGGTGCCAGTAACAAGGCCGCAGCCAGCAGAGCCGGAGCGGAGCTCTGCCTGTGCCCTCCCGGAGGGCTGCGAGAGCAGCAGATGGCACCAGAGCCTAAGCTGAGCAGCCGCAGCCAGGCCGAGCTGGGCAGCGCCGGAGAAGCGAAGCTCTTCAGGCGCTCAGCCCGCGAGGGGAGACGCCGAATCCTGAGCCGCAGGACCTCGCTTTGCATGCTTTGGGTGTCCCTCTCTGCAGGGCCAGATCGCATCTCCGCTTGTGCAGATTTGTTCTTACACAGCGTCTGGCTCGGAGCCGGTAAGGACGAAGTGCTGCTGCCCGCCCGCAGGCTGCCCCCGCTCCGCCTGGCTGCCTTCTGCGGGACTCTGCCTCCCCTGCGGGCTGCCCTCTGCACACCACCGACACTTCTTACTTCTTCCCAGATCAGATCATTTTTTCCCTCTCCTTAGCCAAAACGAACCAAGCTTCCCGCTCACACTGAGGAATGGGTTTGAGCTGTGGGCACCGAACCCCACGGGGCAGGCTCTGCTTTAACAGAGCCTGGCAAGGATGGAGGAGTGAGGGAAAAAACCCTTCCTGCTGAGGTGCTGCAAAGACAGTGCAGGAGGTGTTTATTTTCTGTTTAATTAGCAATAAATTCAAACCTTATTTTCAGCTTGTCAAGCCCATTTGTGTTTTAGGGGCAGATCAGCACCCAGGGGTCCATCCTAGCTCTGACACAGACAGACCTGGCCCCTTCAGCAGCCTTTTGGTGCGTGGAGGATGCCAGATATCACCACTGGAATCTGACTTTGGTTTTCAAGAGCTGCCAAAAATGATTCCAACCTGTTCTCAGCACTGAGGGAGAAGTGAGTGAGGGACAAGTTCTGACTCTCCCGCAGAGTCCTGTGCTCAGGGAGCAGCACCAAGAGCCAGGCCTGAGTGCTGGCCATGCCTGGAGCTCCACTGCCTGAGGAGCTCTGGCTCCTCTTGCTCTTGCAGGGGACTGTCCCCTCAGTGTCCCAGTGCTGTTGCAGGGCTGGCACTTTGGGAGGACAAATGAGCATCCAAGCACACAAGCCCTGGGCCCCAATCCATACCACACTCTTCCTCCTTCAGACTGCTGGAAGATTTACCAGGGACACACTGATGAGAGCCTGTGAGGTGCAGCCCAGCCTGTGCCTGGCTTTGCCACCTCTTGAGTTCCCCCCAGGGATGTCATCTGTTGTCTACTGAAAGTCTCAGCTGTAGGTGTCTGGACCCTTTCCCTGGTTTAAAGTGGGGAGAAAAAAAATACTGCTGAGCTCTCAGCTCCACCACCTGCAAGACCCTGAGCAATACAGGCAGTGCTGAGAGCAGCTTGACCTCGGGGGCAGTGCTGCTGCTCTGCAGTGAAGAGCTGCCCTCTTCCTTCCCCTTCCCTGACTCCCGGGTAATGGAAGGGCTAAATGCTTATTGCTTTTTTGTAGCCTTTTCCAGTTAGCAATCCGAGTGGCTGGTTAGGGGGTGCTTGTGTTGCTTTGTTGCTGTGCCTGTGCAGGGTGCTCCATCTCGCTGTAATTATGGTTCCATCATTGTCTTGGCAGGGAAGCAGCTGCTGTCCCCTGCCCTCCCCCTCCTGCTTTTGAGAATTTCATGGATCACGATGAGCACCTATTTTCCATACCATCTCAGTGTACACAGCTGCCTCTCCTGCACTTCCCTGCCTCTCCATCTACTTCTTTTTTTTCCCCCATCAGCACCTCCAATGCGTTCAGCATCTCCACTCATCTGCTTAGCAAATCAATACCTCTCTCGTCACCTCCTCTGCGCCGCAGCCGCTGCAAAGGCAGCAGCCTCACACCTAAGGGCCCGGGCCCAGCTCACCTTGCAGCTCACACCCAGAGTCTTTGTTCTTCTTGTTGAACATTTTAAAGTTCATTTGCTCAGCCTATCCATCCTGGCCCTGTTGCAGTCTCTGGCTGTCTGGCTCTGAGGCCTGCAGGTGCTGCCGTGCTGCAGGGAGGACGGATGGAGGCTGCGGCCGCTCAAGGTGAAGTTGCTGCTGGCTGCTGGTGACAAACTGCAGCGTGGGGAGCAGAGGAGCTGTGCTGTGCAGGGGCTGGCACCACTCTGCAGAGGCAGTGAGGGGCTGGAGAAATACAGGTTCAGGCAGTGGGGTTGTGTGACCTTGTCTGAAGAGCAGGGAGTCCGTGAGGGTGATGAGCAGGAGGGTTCGGTCCATTCCGGCATCTTTTCTTGCTGGTACTTTACCAGTCTGCCTCTGCTCTTAAAAATGCTAATAAAATCCATCCTATACCTGCTGCAGATGCACTCATAAAACTCCTGTGTGTGACAGGACCTGACATCTATTGGCTTTGGTCCCCACTGGTACAACATGCACCCCAGTTATCCTGCTTCTCCCAGGGCCTCCCCATCCCACTGCTCCTCCACACAGCTCCCTGCACAGCAGCCACCCAGCCTGGCCCAGGGCCCTGGACAATGAAAGGAGGCTGCAGTGAGGTGGGGTTGGTCTCTTCTCTCTAGCATCAGGTGATAGAAGGAGAGGAAAAGGCCTGAAATTGTGCCAGGGGAGGGTTGGGTTGGAGATGAGGAAAATTTCATTGTTGCAAGAGCAGTCAGAGATTGGCACAGGCTGCCCAGGGAGGTAGTGGGGTCCCCACCCCTGGAGGTGTTCACAAGCCACACAGCTGTGGTGCCGAGGGACATGGTTCAGTGGCTTAGCAGCAGGGAGTGTGAGCTCTGGGACTTGGTGATCTCAAAGGTCTCTTTCAACCTCAACAAATCTGTGGTTTTCCTCACACAGACTGATGGTAACACAGGGGAACAGCTGCTTGGGGTGGTCCAGGCTGGGCAATGCCATGGAGGGCATTGGGTTTGCTGTGTTCACAGTGTGGTGCAGCACTGGCAGAGCTTCTGCCTCCCTTTCCCTGCAACAGGATCAGACTCCTGCCCACAACATGGTGATGTGCCAGGTGCCCTCGGAGGGCAGTCCTTGTGTCCCAGCAGTGGTTTGCTGGCAGCAGCCAGGCTCCTGCCCCCTGGGGATGCCTGCTGCTGGCAGAGCTCACACTCGTAGCAGGGTGACATTAAGCAGTGCCCTTTCCCTTGGCTAAAAATACCTTTCCCTCTGCTTTCCCACAAGCAGCAGAGGCAGCAGCGAGCTGCATCTGCCGGCTCCGGGGGGATTTGCCCACCTGCTGCTGAGGTCCTGGCACTGCCTGCAGCTCCAAGACTCCTCCACAGCCCTCTCCAGGCTGGGCCACGCCTGCTGGAGCCCTTTGTGCTGTGGTTGCCATCCCTGGGACACACAAGTGGCTCCCACTCTGCACCCTGAGCTGCTGCTTTGGGGCTGGGTGAGCTCTGCCCTGCTCGCTGCCAGCCTTGGACGTTGCAGTGCTGATTGGTGTCTCCATGCTGGTTCTGCTGGTGGTCTTAAACCAGCTCATGGCTGGTGTGACCACAGCTGTGTGCTCTGACCTGCTGGTACCTTGCAAAGAGGTGGCCTGTGCAAAGCCCTGGTGAGAGGCAGCCCTTGGAGGTGAGGGCAGGGTCACCCAGGGAGCTGGTGGCAGCACTTTGTCACCATATTTGCACTTGTCCTGGCCCCTCCACTGGCAGAAGGGATTAGCTACTTCCTAACACCCAGACAAAATAATCTCTCCAGTTTTGCCTGGAAAAAGTCCCTGACAAAGAGCAGCAAAGCTACAGGAATGCCAGATGAAGCAGTAATTGAGTTTGCCACCTTCTGGCTTTCCCAGCTAAGTTTGGGGTGCTTTGAGTTTCAGGTTTTTGGCTGTTGTTGATATGAAGCCACTCAGCAGTGTCCCTGCACTGAGCCTGCCAGGGCCACCCCTGCCACACTGCAGCGATGCGCAGAGGTGAGCGAAGGCAGCAGGAACCGGGCAAAGGCTTTAAAGCCTCTCTCTAGCTTAGAGTCAGTTCTCTGGAGAAGAAGAGGCTGAGGGGAGACCTTCTGGCTCTCTACAACTCCCTGAGAGGAGGAGTAACCACTGAGCATCGTGGTAGGCCTATGAGTCTGGTTCCCAGATGATGTGGAGGTTTTAGTCACACAGAATTGCAGAATGAAGCAGGTTGGAAAAGACCTCTGAGATCATTTAGGTGAGAGGTTGGACTCACCCTTCTCATTCCCTGGCACCAAGTGCCTCATGCAGCCTTCTCTTAAACACCTCCAGGGATGGGCACTCCACCACCTCCCCAGGTAGCCCATTCCAATGTCAATCTCTCTTTCCATGAAGAACTTCTTCCTAACACTCAGCCTGGACCTGCCCTGGCACAGCTCGAGGCTGTGTCCCCTTGTTCTGTGCCTGGGTTCCTGGCAGCAGAGCCCAACCCCAGCTGGCTACAACCTCCCTGCAGGTAGCTGCAGAGAGCAATGAGGTCTGCCCTGAGCCTCCTCTTCTGCAGGCTGCACACCCCCAGCTCCCTCAGCCTCTCCTCACAGGGCTGTGCTCCAGGCCCCTCCCCAGCCTTGCTGCCCTTCTCTGGACACCTTCCAGCACCTCAACATCTCTCTTGAATGGAGGGGCCCAGAACTGGACACAGCACTCAAGATGTGGCCTGAGCAGTGCTGAGCACAGGGGCAGAATAACCTCCCTGCTCCTGCTGGCCACACTATGGAATTTGTAAAGGTGAAGCTGAAAGGCTCTCAAGGACCAGAGAGGCAAATGTCACCTCCTGGAGTGCCACCTCAGCCTCCTCAAGCAGCTGTGCACCAGTGCTGCTGGAAATGCTGACACCTTGGGCCTCTGCATGGCTCAGCCCAGCAAGCCCCCAGCACCTGGTCCTGCAAAATCAGGTAGGCAATGCCACATGCAGCAGGTGTTTGTTGGTGCCATGTTATCCCACCAGTGTTTTAAGGCTAACAGAAGGGGCTGCCATCAATCTTGGCCTGAAAGCAAAGTGTGGCATCCTGATTTCCTTCCTCTGCTGGGGAAGGAATAGCCACAGAGAGTTTTAAAGGGATTGTCCTTTGGATTCTTTCTATTTGTCATCTAGTATCAAAGCTCTAAAGGTCACATTTTTCAAGTCCTTCCCTTGGAGCTTCAAAGCCTCTGCATTCACTTTAAATGGAAAGAAAAAAGGCAGCAATTTGAGCAAAGCACTCCACACCCGGGGACTGGGGAGAGCTCTGAATATCACCACCAGAGCTGGGGGATTCTGCTCGGCTCCAAGCAGCTCAGCAGTGCACTTACACTGGGAAATGGCACAGCTGGAGTTGTGCCTGATCAAAACCAAGTTACCAAACCCAGGTGTTAGTCCCCCAGGTTCTTCCTCCCAGTTAGTTCAATGTGCAGCCAGCCCTGTGCCAGCCAGGTTTAAGCTGGCTCAGAAAAGCTTGCCCAGAAAATCCTGTGGCTGGCCTGGGTCTGAATCCCTTTTGCTTCAGTAAGTGCAGCCCTGGCCCGGAGCTGATGCTGCAGCTCCTCATGTGAGCTCCACATGCTGCTGGGCTGTGGGCAGGTGGAGGTGATCTGCAGCAGGGTAAACACACAGCCCTGTTCTGGTTGGGTTCCCGAGGGTGTGTGTCAATTGTGCCCAGGTTGCACCCAAGCTGGCACAACATCTGCTGAGATGCAGCCATGCCTGCTCTCTGCTTGGAGCTCACCTTAGCTGGGCAGAGTGGGCTTTGTACTGGTTTGGGTTTTGGAGGCATGGGGCTGCAGTGTTTCCACTCCAGCACTTAATCTGCTCTTAACCTGGAAGCTCCTCACCTGGAAGTTCTTAAGGTGGCTCCCACACTGCAGCTGAGCTGATTTAAAACCCTCCTCCTCCCAGAGCCTGGTTCTCAGGCTCCCAGCTCCAGGCTCAACATCCCACAGCATCCCACCATGAGGCCCAGCACTGTGGTGGGATGGAGGGATGGGATCCCAGGGCTGTGATGTTCAGCCAGAACACACACAGGGCATCTCTGCCAGCACAGCCTGGCTGTGTGCCACCTCCAGGAGACACACCATGCCTCAGCTGGCATGAGGCTAGAGGGGAGAGAGAGGATGCCTGATGCAGCCCAGAGCCTTCGGTATGAAATTAACCCACCAAAGTAATTCGAATAAGTGTGAAGTGGCAGAGTGACTTTATTACAGGGTAGTGCTCCACATCTGATCTCGATTTGGTATCTGCAGCCTGCAAACCAGGTCTGCTGTGCTGTCAGCTGTGGCTTCTCACCCTGAAGTGTGAGGATTAAGCCACCGTGTGGCAGGTGGCTGGAGCAGGAAGGGGAATGAAGGACCTGAGGTTCTGGATCCAGCTCAGATGCCCTGAGGGCAGTGCCTTTACAGGTCAAACAGGACCCAAACCTCTTTTGGGTCTTACTTTCCTGATGAAGCTTGCTCAGATCACTTGCATAGCCTGATCTTAACATCAGTGAGATTCCAGCTGAACTTTGGCCAAGAAGGGACAGGTATGTCAGGACCAGTTGCTTAATTATGTTTACCTCTAAATTGCTGCAGTAGATCTTGACTTCCTTGAAGGCAATTTTCCTCTGCTCTTTAATTTCACAGAACAATATGAGAGACATGGATCTTCATGAAACTCCTGCTGCAGCAGAGGCTCCACAGTGTTTGCAGCCTTTGCTTTTTATCACCAGAAGTCCCAGGGGAGGTTCAAGGTAGGATCCTTGCCATCTCAGCTCAGCAATCACAGAAAGCCAAATAAATAAAGCAGGAAGTTGGCAAAGCCCTGATTCAGCAAAGGCACAAGAACAAGTTCAGCATTAACCTCTGCTTAAGATGATTTGGAACAGAAGAGTTAACCTCAGGGCTGTCCAAAAGGCAGAGCAGGAATCCAGGACCTTGACAGCTGGGGAGCAGTGCTTTAGATCTGGGAGGGGGCTTCAGGATGAGGAATTTCTTAGACATGGGAGAAGAATGGTCCCTGGCATGAGGACATTTCTCAGTCATAACTCAGTTTGTGGCCAAATGTGGTGGCCTGGCATGATTGTGGCCAAGGCACTGATGCTCTGAGGAGGGATGATATTTGGGTGGCAATGTCTGTGGATGGTGAGTCCAGAGGAGGCTGCTCTGGGGACCCAGCAACTCCTCCTCACTCATATCCCCTCGCTGGGATGCTGGAGACCCCTGGGCAGTGGTGAGGAGCTGGAGAACATGGTGGGGTGTTAGAGCAGCAGCTCAGCAATGGGCTGCCAGTGCTCACCCTGCCCAGCAAGCACTGCTGGCATCCACCCCCAGCACCACTGCACTGGCAGAGCCTCCCTGATGTGAGAAGGACTGGGGATGGTTGGCAAAGGTCAAGGTGGAGCAAAAGTCCCTCGCTGGTGAGGGGTGCAGAGATCTGCCTGCTTTGGGTGAGTGGCTTCACCAAGTGAGGGCAGGGGAAGGAGTGGAGGATGCCTTCTGCAGGGGTAGCTTTGCAGCCTCAGCGTGTGTGACAGCTCAGGAGGAGGGGGCAGGAGGCTCTGCAAGCCCAAAGTCTCCTTGGCCAGGAGGCTGCAGGCTGGGGCTGGGTATTGGTGAGGCACAGCTGCCACCAGCCCAGCTCGGCAAGCGCCGGCCCTGTCTCTCCTGAGCTCTTCCTGCTTATCTGATCTGCTCCTCCATAATGATGTGGTTGGAATGAAATTATGGAGCTTTAATGTAGTTACAGCTGCATCTACCAGGCACAGCTCTTCCTGATGTACGACACTGGAATGTAAGATATGGCCACAGGCTGCAGATGACTTCTTGTCTCCAAGGCATGCTGCAGCCTTCCCACGTGTTGCACCAGGCCCTGGCCAGCAAGGCAACCTTAGGAGTCCAGTTCACATCTGCTGCTGGAAAGCCATCAAAGGGTAAAGCCAGGGTGGGGGGACCAAGAAGCTTTGGTGATGGTCACCATGTTGGGGGTGCAAGGCTCCTGATGCCTGCTGCTGTACCACGACGCTGCGGCGGGGCCAGCTGGGGACCACAGCCCCTTGCATGGAGAGGTTCCTGCAGGTGGCTCTGGGGACTTCTGTCCTTGTTTTTCAGCTTCAAAGGTTGAGTGAGGGGTTGGCCTTCAGGACCTGCTGAAGATCTGTGCTGAGGTGGTCTAAAGCTTCAGGGAAACTTTCTTGCTCATGACTCCTTTGATGTGAACTTAATGGCCACAGAATTTGCTGGATCAGCAATAATAACTATTTGATTAACTGGAAGAGAAACAAACAAACTACTCAGCTTCCTAAAGTCAGACAGAAATTGGTGGGTTTGCCATTTTCAGTCTGCCAGAGGTGCAGGCATGCCCAAACTTCTGGGTCATTGGCCAGAGGAGCCAACAGATCAGCTCAAGGGTACCTGTCCCCTGAGGGAGGGGAGGTGGTGGGACATGTCCTCCACACTCCTGACAGCCAGGCACATCCAAAACATTGCCTGCTCTCCCCATTACATCAGGCACTGGATGCAGATGCTTTGGGACAGAACTGTGCAGCAGAGATGATCTGCAGAGCAATTAGCCCTGCAGACTAAACGAGTCCCTCTGCCTTCTCCTTGGGCCTCATCTGGGCTCCTATCCTTGGGGTTGTGTGGTGTGTCCAGATCTCACAATGGGCTCCCCTGGGGAACCCCTGTTAGTGGGGGTGACCTTGCCCAGCACCCCCAAGGGCTGAGCTTTGCTCAGCAGCCCTCTGGGGTGTTTGCCTGTAGGTAATGCACAGCCACAGTGTTCCCCAGGGAAGGACTTGTTCTGCCTCCCCCCGCCCGGCTTCAGACCTGTGACGCTGAGGTGCATCTGCACCTGCCTGAGCATGTGCCTGTGCTTACAGCACTGCTGCTGGGGCTCATCTTGCAGTGATTCTCCTTGGATGCTCTTGCTTTCTCCTGCAGTCCATTTTTTTCTTGACTGACATGGGACTGATAATGAATGTGGCTTGGGCACGGAGAGATCGGCCTGGCTGGGCTCATTCCACCTCTCCTGGTTTGGAGCAAGAATGTGAGGACTTGCTGTGTCTATTTTAGATTCCATCATGAAAGGAATAATTGAGATTGAGATTCTTAGTCACTCAATGCAGAAGGTCAGGGAATTAATGCTGTGTTACATCCAGACCATTCATTTACTCTGCCTCCCTGGTTGTTTTTTTGTTGTTTGGTTTTTTTTTTTTCTCTTAACTGTCTGTAGAGGAAAACAAATGTGCCACAGAGAAGGTAACACATCTTCGATGCTGCACACATCCCAGCCTCTGGTAATACACACTGTTTGTCTTTATTTTGGGGGTGTTCCAGGGTAGTTTTATCATCATAATTGATTGGTGGCGACAGGGAAAAAAAAATCCAGGAGTAACAGGAAGAAATGATTCCAGTGAATCCTCTGAGTCGGTCACAGCATTGATCTGCTCCTGGGAATTATTTCTAGGAGAAGATTCATAGTTAATAATATTAGTTTGGACTCCTGGAATGGTTTATCAGGGGATCTTAAAGGCCTTTGGTAACAGTTAATCAGACAGACAAATAAGGTAGACAGCCTCATCTTAGGAGAGGGAAGGAAATGGGATTCCTGGCATGACCCTGGCAATGAGTATTGGTGGCCCAACAAGAGCATCACCAGCAAGAGATGGTGACACTGCCCAGGCTCTTGGGTGCCTTCTTGGACCACAGCCCAAGGATGCCCTGCTGCTGCTGCTGTCCCTTGCACCAGGGCATGGTGCTGGCCAAATGCTGGTGGCCTTGCTGGAGCACGTCAAAGGGAGCAGAGGGCTGCTGGAAACTGCTGCCAAGAGAAGTGGGAGGCAGCACAGGGCACAACTCAGGTTGCTCAAGTATTTCTAAGCACAGCAATGGGCGGCTGGATTGGCAGCTGCTGCCAGCTGGAGTAGTGAAAGGAAGGTCCTTGAGAAAATCCACACTAAACCCTCTGTGAGCAGAAGTAAAGGTGTCTGCAGAGTGGGCACCTGAGCCAGGGCCAGCAGGGACAAACCCAAACCTCTTCCTCCCCTGCCTCCCCTCCTCATTTTGTTTTTGTTTTTAATTTAATTGATCTGTATCCTGCAATCCTACCCGCAGGAGAGATGACACATCTGAGAAAAGCAGGAGGATTTCTTTCAAGTGGTCTGCTTGGGTGTTGTGTTTTTTTCTGGTGTGTATATATATAGAATTGCCTGGAAGTAGTAAATAGAATTAAACATTGTAGTTCTGAAAAACAAAATTCTCAGGGCTGTCTGTTGATTTCAAAGCAGTTGAAAACAAAGCGGGCTTTGAAATTTTCCCCCGTAGCGCTCCCCCCCCCCCCCCATATCCCCTTCCCCTTTATCATCTAAAAGATGAGCCTGATAATATTTGAGTTCTATTCTTCTTTTGAAACAGTTGAAAACTGCTGTTTTCTCAATTAAGATGAGAATCTCAACGTTTTTAATAAAGTCAGTGCAAAGTCTTCATTAGCAAGATGCTGAAATAACTCAATGCAGAGATGGAACTTCCACCAGGAAAAACTTCAGTGTCTACCCAAAAAGTCCAAGAAGTCCACCTGTGCTCCAGGTGTGAAGCAGTAAGGCTGGTCCTGGGACAAGCTAGCAGTTTATGGACTGGCTGCTGTGGTTTGTGTCTTCTTCAGGGTGGCCAAACTCAAGTGGCTTTTGCTCGTTTCTCCCTGGCGAGCTGCTGGTGCAGGGGCAGAGCCTGCTCTCAGGTCCCTGCAGATCCCAGGGGCAGGCAGTGTGTGGCTGTTGGGGTTTGTAGTTCTGTTTCATGTCAGTCAGCAGCTGGTAACGAGGGACTGGCAACCTGGGGAGACCTGTGGAGCTCCCCACTAGAAGATCCAGGCTGATTTTTGAGGGCAAAACAGGCTGAAATAGAAGAAAACAAAAAATCCCAAACGGCCTGAGTCTGGACTCTGTTGAAATTTGCCTATGGCCATCGTGACAAAGCTGCTGAGTGCTGTGCACATGGAAGTCTGCCCTGGTTACTAGGGCTGGGGACACAGAAAGCCTTCTCCCAGCTCTTTGGAGAGGTGCCCTGCATCTAACCAACCCTCCCTGACCAATCTGAAAGCACAGCCCCTGAAGACATCACTGTCTTCTTCTTGCTGTATCTCCTCCAGGGCAGAGCTGGTGAGGCTTCCCTCCAGTGGAGCTTGCTGTCCACACTGGGGTAACGCCAAAGGGCTCAAGAGTGGTCAGGCACTGGAATAGGCTGCCCAGGGAAGGGATGGAGTCACTGTCCCTGGATGCCTTCAGAGGAGATGAAGACACAGCCCTTTGGGACACAGTTTAATGGCCATGGTGGTTGATGGTAGGACTCAACGTTCTCAGAGGTCTCTTCCAGCTGAAGCGATTCTACAACTCTGAGCAGCCCAACTGTCTGTGGTGACACATCCTGCATCTGAAATGACCTTTGCTTTCCTGGCAGCCCTCCAGCACATCACCCCTCCATGGTGCTGTCTAAATAACATCTGCCAGGTGAAGCCACCTCTGGGGAGGGGGCAGGTCAGGCTGCAGCGCATGGTTAGTCAGCAGGGGCTTCTGGGACCCACCGGCTGATCAATCTCTAGAAGTTCCTAAGTGATAGATGGAATCTAATATAGGTCATTATTCCTTCCCCATGCATGGGAATGAATTATTCAGTAAAGATTTAGCTCCTTTTTATTATGACACTGAATTTATAGAGCGTACAAAACATAAATGCAGATTTCTCCAGTGCCAGATAGATGAACTCATTCTCCAGGCAGTGCGAGTTAGATGCAGCCACTCAGCACCCCCTCGCAACACAGGCAAGGTGTCCAGAGGGCTGGGGGACACAGCTGCAATGGGGGTCATCAGGACCTACACCAAACTCATCTGCCAGCTTTCATCCTTCCCATGTTACCTCCCAAAGCCCCTAGCTGGTTTAGGAGCCCAAGAGCTGATTATTTCCAAGATCAGCCTCTCAGGACCTGTGCACCTTCACTGAGATTTGGAGTTGTGTCACCAAATGCTTCTCTTTGATGCTGAGCAAACTCCGCATCTCCAGCCCTCACCTGAAACGGCTGCCAAGTGGCAAAGGGTGAGGCTGAGACCTGCTGATCAGAGCAAGGTGCTCTAGCAGTGGATGGAGAGATGGAGGCTTCCCAAATGCAGCCATCCACAGATGGCACCGAGAGGCTGGGCTGGTCTGCACGGCAGCAGTCATTTCCTGGTGACCGGAGTGAATGCTCCAACTTTTAATTGTGCTTTCTGGAACTGCTTTAAGCTGCTGCAGGGCGGTCAGGGAGATGAAAGGGGCAATATAACCCCAGGAGCCACACTCCTGACCGGTAATTTCCTGGTGATTATGACAAGAAATAGCTAAGATCTAAAGCAGGCTCAGAGAGGGGAGAAAAAAGACCATTCTCTATTTCCCCCCCTCCCCATCCATTCATTTTGCACTTTGGTGCCACTCATCTTGCTGGGGCAGGGTCAGGTCAGCTCCTGTGGCCTGTGCCTGACCAGGACCATGCTGCAGAGCCAGCACTCCATGGCAAATCAACTCCAGCACAGGCAATTGGATCAGATTTTTGTGGTAGTGAGGCCACATTTGGAGTCCTGTGTCCAGTTCTGGTGTCTCCACAGAATGTTAGGGGTTGGAAGGGACCTCCAAGGATTATCCAGTCTAATCCCCTGCCAGAGCAGGTCACCCAGGAACGCAGCCAGGTGGGTTTTGAGTCTGCAGGGGAGACTCCCCAGCCTCTCTGCACAGCCTGCTCCAGGGCTCCAGCACCCTCACAGTGAGAAACTTTTTCCTTGTGTCCCCTGAGGTCCTTCTTGGGCTGAGTGGCCCAGAACTGGACACAATATCCCAGATGTGGCCTCACCGGGACAGAGGGGGAGAAGAAGCTCTCTCGACCTTCCCAGCTAGCTGCAGAGGGACCGGGAACTACTGGAGAGAGTCCAGCTTAGGCCGGAAGGATGCTGAGGGGCCTGGCGAATCCCCGCGAAGAGCACAGGCTGAGAGCCCTGGGGCTGGCGAGCCTGGAGCACGGCAGCCCGAGAGGGGACCTGCTCCACGCTCAGCAAGAGAACGCCCCAGCCTGTCACCAGTCCCTCAGCCGAATCCAGTCCCCTTGGACGGATGCCCCCGGGCCCTCGCCAGCGTCCCCTTCTCGGCCGCTGGAACCAGCCGTTTGCCGCCACGGCGGGGCTGGGCGCAGGGCGGGTGATAACGGCAAAGCTCCGGACGCCCCGAGCCCAGCGCCTCGGGGGGTCCGGTGGCTGCGGACACGCGCGGCGGACACGCGCGGGGCTCCGAGAGCGGAGCTGTGCCCACAGCGGTGCGTTCCCGCCCGCTGACCTCCTTGGCGCCGCGGTGCCCGCCGGGCGCTCCCGGTGCCGGCGGCGAGGGGCGGGGCCAGGCGCGCGCGNCGCCGCCCCGTTCCTCGCCGCTCCGCGGCTCTCCGCGCCGCCGTGAGGTGCCCCGTCAAAATGGCCGATCCCGCACCGGCGTTCAACTCCGCTCTCTTCTCTCCCTCCAGCAAGATGTTCATCGGCGGCCTCAGCTGGCAAACCTCACCAGGTAAGGACCGCTGCACCCCCTCTCCCCAGTCCTCCCCGTCGCGGCTTCTC